>JAKELJ010001091.1:0-11833 GCA_025594165.1 Tamias sibiricus
AACATCCAATAGGCTCTAAACAAAAAACCCGTGATGGTGGATTGACCAAATGTTGGGGAGCCATGAGGGGCACAAGAGAGAATCTATTTTGTCAGAGTTTCATTGAAATACACAAAGAAACCTAGTGCCCAGAAGCTAAGAAACATGGAATTATTTCCAGTTGGCTAAAACGCTTTTCTGTGAGTTTGAAACTCTTTTACTACCTAGTGATTCAGCTTTGAGATACTTGAACCAGGAGAGAAAGCACAGTGTGCTCTTGTGATCTGAAGTGTTGTTCTTCATTTTTTCAAAGTTCTAGCATTAACCATTTGAGAATTAAACTAAACAGGCGTTTTCAGGCAAATTCGCCTAATCAGGGTAAACATCCAATAGACTGTAAACAAAAAACCCTTGATGGTGGGATTTGACCAAATTTGGGGAGCCTTGAGGGGCACATGAGAGAATCATTTTGTCAGAGTTTCATTGAAATACACAAAGAAACCTAGTACCCCCAGAAGCTAAGAAACATGGAATTATTTCCAGTTCGCTAAAACGCGATTTTCTGCCGAGTTTGAAACTCTTTTGATACCTAGTGATTCAGCTTTGAGATACTTGAACAGGAAGAAGCACAGTGTGCTCTTGTGATCTGATAAGTGCTTTTCTGCATTTTCAAAGTTCTAGCATTAACCATTGAGGAATTAAACTACAGGCGTTTTCAGTGAAATTCCTCTAATCAGGGTAAACATCCAAAAGGCTCTAAACAAAAAACCCGTGATGGTGGATTGACCAAATTTGGGCAAGCCATGAGGGGCACAAGAGAGAATCATTTTGTCAGAGTTTCATTGAAATACACAAAGAAACCTAGTGCCCAGAAGCTATGAAATATGGAATTATTTCTAGTTCGCTAAAATGCTTTTCTGTGAGTTTTTGAAACTCTTTTGTTACCTAGTGATTCAGCTTTGAGATACTTGAACCAGGAATGAAAGCACAGTGTGCTCTTGTGATCTGAAGTGCTTTTCTGCAATTTTCAAAGTTCTAGCATTAACCATTGAGGAAATTAAACTAACAGGCGTTTTCAGTGAAATTCGCTCTAATCAGGGTAAACATCCAATAGGCTCTAAACAAAAAACCCGTTATGGTGGATTGACCAAATTTGGGGAGCCATGAGGGGCACAAGAGAGAATCATTTTGTCAGAGTTTCATTGAAATACAACAAAGAAACCTAGTACCCACAAGCTAAGAAACATGGAATTATTTCCAGTTGGCTAAAAACGCGTTTCTGTGAGTTTGAAACTCTTTTGTTACCTAGTGATTCAGCTTTGAGATACTTGAACCAGGAGATGAAGCACAGTTGTGCTCTTGTGAAATAAAGTGTTGTTCTTCGTTTTTAAAGTTCTAGCTTTAACCATTTAAGAAATTAAACTCACAGGCGTTTTCAGGCATTTTTTCGCCTAATCAGGGTAAACATCCAATAGACTGTAAACAAAAACACCCTTGATGGTGGATTTGACCAAACTTTGGGAGCCTTGAGGGGCACATGAGAGAATCATTTTTTTCAGAGTTTCATTGAAATACACAAAGAAACCTAGTGCCCAGAAGCTAAGAAACATGGAATTATTTCCAGTTCGCTAAAACGCTTTTCTGCGAGTTTGAAACTCTTTTGATACCTAGTGATTCAGCGTTGAGATACTTGAACCAGGAAAGAAGCACAGTGTGCTCTTGTGATCTGAAGTGCAGTTTTTTTCTGCATTTTTCAAAGTTCTAGCATTAACCATTGAGGAATTAAACTACAGGCGTTTTCAGTGAAATTCCTCTAATCAGGGTAAACATCCAAAAGGCTCTAAACAAAAAACCCGTGATGGTGGATTGACCAAATTTGGCAAGCCATGAGGGGCACAAGAGAGAATCATTTTGTCAGAGTTTCATTGAAATACACAAAGAAACCTAGTGCCCAGAAGCTATGAAATATGGAATTATTTCTAGTTCGCTAAAATGCTTTTCTGTGAGTTTGAAACTCTTTTGTTACCTAGTGATTCAGCTTTGAGATACTTGAACCAGGAATGAAACACAGTGTGCTCTTGTGATCTGAAGTGCATTTTCTGCATTTTCAAAGTTCTAGCATTAACCATTGAGAAATTAAACTAACAGGCGTTTTCAGTGAAATTCGCGTAATCAGGGTAAACATCCAATAGGCTCTAAACAAAAAACCCGTGATGGTGGGTTTGACCAAATTTGGGGAGCCATGAGGGGCACAAGAGAGAATCATTTTGTCAGAGTTTCATTGAAATACACAAAGAAACCTAGTACCCACAAGCTAAGAAACATGGAATTATTTCCAGTTGGCTAAAACGCGCTTTTTCTGTGAGTTTGAAACTCTTTTACTACCTAGTGATTCAGCTTTGAGATACTTGAACCAGGACAGAAGCACAGTGTGCTCTTGTGAATCTAAAGTGTTGTTTCTGCATTTTTTAAAGTTCTAGCTTTAACCATTGAAGAATTAAACTCACAGGCGTTTTCAGGCATTTTCGCCTAATCAGGGTAAACATCCAATAGACTGTAAACAAAAACACCCTTGATGGTGGGATTGACCAAACTTAGGGAGCCTTGAGGGGCACAATGAGAGAATCATTTTTTCAGAGTTTCATTGAAATACACAAAGAAAACCTAGTGCCCAGAAGCTAAGAAACATGGAAATTATTTCCAGTTCGCTAAAAACGCTTTTCTGCGAGTTTGAAACTCTTTTGTTACCTAGTGATTCAGCGTTGAGATACTTGAACCAGGAATGAAACACAGTGTGCTCTTGTGATCTGAAGTGCTTTTCTGCATTTTCAAAGTTCTAGCATTAACCATTGAGGGAATTAAACTACAGGCGTTTTCAGTGAAATTCCTCTAATCAGGGTAAAAATCCAAAAGGCTCTAAACAAAAAACCCGTGATGGTGGATTGACCAAATTTGGCAAGCCATGAGGGGCACAAGAGAGAATCATTTTGTCAGAGTTTCATTGAAATACACAAAGAAACCTAGTGCCCAGAAGCTAAGAAACATGGAATTATTTCCAGTTCGCTAAAACGCTTTTCTGTGAGTTTGAAACTCTTTTGAGATCTACCTAGTGATTCAGCTTTGAGATACTTGAACCAGGAAAGAAACACAGTGTGCTCTTGTGAATGAAGTGCTTTTCTGCGTTTTTCAAAGTTTCTAGCACTTTAACCATTGAGAAATTAAAACTCACAGGCGATTTCATTTTTTCAGTGATAATTTTCGCCTAATCAGGGTAAACATCCAATAGGCTCTAAACAAAAAACCCTTGATGGTGGATTGACCAAATTTAGGGAGCCTTGAGGGGCACAAGAGAGAATCATTTTGTCAGAGTTTCATTGAAATACACAAAGAAACCTAGTGCCCAGAAGCTAAGAAACATGGAATTATTTCCAGTTCGCTAAAAACGCTTTTCTGTGAGTTTGAAACTCTTTTGATTCTACCTAGTGATTCAGCGTTGAGATACTTGAACCAGGAAAGAAGCACAGTGTGCTCTTGTGAACTGAAGTGCTTTTCTGCATTTTCAAAGTTCTAGCATTAACCATTGAGGAATTAAACTACAGGCGCGTTTTTCAGTGAAATTCCTCTAATCAGGGTAAACATCCAAAAGGCTCTAAACAAAAAACCCGTGATGGTGGATTGACCAAATTTGGCAAGCCATGTAGGGGCACAAGAGAGAATCATTTTTGTCAGAGTTTCATTGAAATACACAAAGAAACCTAGTGCCCAGAAGCTATGAAATATGGAATTTTTTCTAGTTCGCTAAAATGCTTTTCTGTGAGTTTGAAACTCTTTTGTTACCTAGTGATTCAGCTTTGAGATACTTGAACCAGGAATGAAACACAGTGTGCTCTTGTGATCTGAAGTGCTTTTCTGCATTTTCAAAGTTCTAGCATTAACCATTGAGAAATTAAACTAACAGGCGTTTTCAGTGAAATTCGCTAATCAGGGTAAACATCCAATAGGCTCTAAACAAAAAACCCGTTATGGTGGATTGACCAAATTTGGGGAGCCATGAGGGGCACAAGAGAGAATCTTTTTGTCAGAGTTTCATTGAAATACACAAAGAAACCTAGTACCCACAAGCTAAGAAAACATGGAATTATTTCCAGTTGGCTAAAACGCTTTTCTGTGAGTTTGAAACTCTTTTACTACCTAGTGATTCAGCTTTGAGATACTTGAACCAGGATAGAAGCACAGTGTGCTCTTGTGAAATAAAGTGTTGTTCTTCGTTTTTAAAGTTCTAGCTTTAACCATTTAAGAATTAAACTCACAGGCGTTTTCAGGCATTTTCGCCTAATCAGGGTAAACATCCAATAGACTGTAAACAAAAACACCCTTGATGGTGGGGATGACCAAACTTAGGGAGCCTTGAGGGGCACATGAGAGAATCATTTTTTTCAGAGTTTCATTGAAATACACAAAGAAACCTAGTGCCCAGAAGCTAAGAAACATGGAATTATTTCCAGTTCGCTAAAACGCTTTTTCTGCGAGTTTGAAACTCTTTTGATACCTAGTGATTCAGCGTTGAGATACTTGAACCAGGAAAGAAGCACAGTGTGCTCTTGTGATCTGAAGTGCTTTTCTGCATTTTCAAAGTTCTAGCATTAACCATTGAGGAATTAAACTACAGGCGTTTTCAGTGAAATTCCTCTAATCAGGGTAAACATCCAAAAGGCTCTAAACAAAAAACCCGTGATGGTGGATTGACCAAATTTGGCAAGCCATGAGGGGCACAAGAGAGAATCATTTTGTCAGAGTTTCATTGAAATACACAAAGAAACCTAGTGCCCAGAAGCTATGAAAATGGAATTATTTCTAGTTCGCTAAAATGCTTTTCTGTGAGTTTGAAACTCTTTTGTTACCTAGTGATTCAGCTTTGAGATACTTGAACCAGGAATGAAACACAGTGTGCTCTTGTGATCTGAAGTGCTTTTCTGCATTTTCAAAGTTCTAGCATTAACCATTGAGAAATTAAACTAACAGGCGTTTTCAGTGAAATTCGCGTAATCAGGGTAAACATCCAATAGGCTCTAAACAAAAAACCCGTTATGGTGGATTGACCAAATTTGGGGGAGCCATGAGGGGCACAAGAGAGAATCATTTTTGTCAGAGTTTCATTTGAAATACACAAAGAAACCTAGTACCCACAAGCTAAGAAACATGGAATTATTTCCAGTTGGCTAAAACGCTTTTCTGTGAGTTTGAAACTCTTTTACTACCTAGTGATTCAGCTTTGAGATACTTGAACCAGGATAAGAAGCACAGTGTGCTCTTGTGAAATAAAGTGCTTTTCTGCGCCTTTTTTAAAGTTCTAGCTTTAACCATTTAAGAATTAAACTCACAGGCGTTTTCAGGCATTTTCGCCTAATCAGGGTAAACATCCAATAGACTGTAAACAAAACACCCTTGATGGTGGGATGACCAAACTTAGGGAGCCTTGACATGAGGGGCACATGAGAGAATCATTTTTTTCAGAGTTTCATTGAAATACACAAAGAAACCTAGTGCCCAGAAGCTAAGAAACATGGAATTATTTCCAGTTCGCTAAAAACGCTTTTCTGTGAGTTTTGAAACTCTTTTGTTACCTAGTGATTCAGCTTTGAGATACTTGAACCAGGAAAGAAACACAGTGTGCTCTTGTGATCTGAAGTGCTTTTCTGCATTTTTCAAAGTTCTAGCATTAACCATTGAGAATTAAACTAACAGGCGTTTTCAGTGAAATTCGCCTAATCAGGGTAAACATCCAATAGGCTCTAAACAAAAAACCCGTGATGGTGGATTGACCAAATTTGGGAGCCATGAGGGGCACAAGAGAGAATCATTTTGTCAGAGTTTCATTGAAATACACAAAGAAACCTAGTACCCACAAGCTAAGAAACATGGAATTATTTCCAGTTGGCTAAAACGCTTTTCTGTGAGTTTGAAACTCTTTTACTACCTAGTGATTCAGCTTTGAGATACTTGAACCAGGAGAGAAGCACAGTGTGCTCTTGTGAACTAAAGTGTTTTTCTTCATTTTTAAAGTAACTAGCATTAACCATTAAGAATTAAACTCACAGGCGTTTTCAGGCATTTTTCGCCTAAATCAGGGTAAACATCCAATAGACTCTAAACAAAACACCCTTGATGGTGGGATGACCAACTTGGGAGCCTTGAGGGCACAAGAGCGAATCATTTTTTCAGAGTTTCATTGAAATACACAAAGAAACCTAGTGCCCAGAAGCTATGAAATATGGAATTATTTCTAGTTCGCTAAAATGCTTTTCTGTGAGTTTGAAACTCTTTTGTTACCTAGTGATTCAGCTTTGAGATACTTGAACCAGGAATGAAACACAGTGTGCTCTTGTGATCTGAAGTGCTTTTCTGCATTTTCAAAGTTCTAGCATTAACCATTGAGAAATAAACTAACAGGCGTTTTTCAGTGAAATTCGCCGTAATCAGGGTAAACATCCAATAGGCTCTAAACAAAAAACCCGTTATGGTGGATTGACCAAATTTGGGGAGCCATGAGGGGCACAAGAGAGAATCATTTTGTCAGAGTTTCATTGAAATACACAAAGAAACCTAGTACCCACAAGCTAAGAAACATGGAATTATTTCCAGTTGGCTAAAACGCGTTTCTGTGAGTTTGAAACTCTTTTACTACCTAGTGATTCAGCTTTGAGATACTTGAACCAGGAGACAAGCACAGTGTGCTCTTGTGAACTAAAGTGTTGTTCTTCGTTTTTAAAGTTCTAGCTTTAACCATTTAAGAATTAAACTCACAGGCGTTTTCAGGCATTTTCGCCTAATCAGGGTAAACATCCAATAGACTGTAAACAAAAACACCCTTGATGGTGGGATGACCAAACTTAGGGAGCCTTGAGGGGCACATGAGAGAATCATTTTTTCAGAGTTTCATTGAAATACACAAAGAAACCTAGTGCCCAGAAGCTAAGAAACATGGAATTATTTCCAGTTCGCTAAAAACGCTTTTCTGCGAGTTTGAAACTCTTTTGATACCTAGTGATTCAGCGTTGAGATACTTGAACCAGGAAAGAAGCACAGTGTGCTCTTGTGATCTGAAGTGCTTTTCTGCATTTTCAAAGTTCTAGCATTAACCATTGAGGAATTAAACTACAGGCGTTTTCAGTGAAATTCCTCTAATCAGGGTAAACATCCAAAAGGCTCTAAACAAAAAACCCGTTGATGGTGGATTGACCAAATTTGGCAAGCCATGAGGGGGCACAAGAGAGAATCATTTTTGTCAGAGTTTCATTGAAATACACAAAGAAACCTAGTGCCCAGAAGCTATGAAACATGGAATTATTTCCAGTTCGCTAAAATGCTTTTCTGTGAGTTTGAAACTCTTTTGTTACCTAGTGATTCAGCTTTGAGATACTTGAACCAGGAATGAAAGCACAGTGTGCTCTTGTGATCTGAAGTGCTTTTCTGCATTTTCAAAGTTCTAGCATTAACCATTGAGAAATTAAACTAACAGGCGACGTTTTCAGTGAAATTCGCCTAATCAGGGTAAACATCCAATAGGCTCTAAACAAAAAACCCTTTATGTGGGATTGACCAAATTTGGGGAGCCATGAGGGGCACAAGAGAGAATCATTTTTGTCAGAGTTTCATTGAAATACACAAAGAAACCTAGTACCCACAAGCTAAGAAACATGGAATTTATTTCCAGTTGGCTAAAACGCTTTTTCTGTGAGTTTGAAACTCTTTTGTACTACCTAGTGATTCAGCTTTGAGATACTTGAACCAGGAAGAAGCACAGTGTGCTCTTGTGATCTAAAGTGTTGTTCATTCTGCATTTTCAAAGTTCTAGCATTAACCATTTAAGAATTAAACTCACAGGCGTTTTCAGTGATTTTCGCCTAATCAGGGTAAACATCCAATAGGACTGTAAACAAAACACCCTTGATGGTGGGATTGACCAAACTTAGGGAGCCTTGAGGGGCACATGAGAGAATCATTTTTTCAGAGTTTCATTGAAATACACAAAGAAACCTAGTGCCCAGAAGCTAAGAATTAAAACATGGAATTATTTCCAGTTTCGCTAAAACGCTTTTCTGTGAGTTTGAAACTCTTTTGTATACCTAGTGATTCAGCGTTGAGATACTTGAACCAGGAAAGAAGCACAGTGTGCTCTTGTGATCTGAAGTGCTTTTCTGCATTTTCAAAGTTCTAGCATTAACCATTGAGGAATTAAACTAACAGGCGTTTTCAGTGAAATTCCTCTAATCAGGGTAAACATCCAAAAGGCTCTAAACAAAAAACCCGTGATGGTGGATTGACCAAATTTGGCAAGCCATGAGGGGCACAAGAGAGAATCATTTTGTCAGAGTTTCATTGAAATACACAAAGAAACCTAGTACCCACAAGCTAATGAAACATGGAATTATTTCCAGTTGGCTAAAACGCTTTTTTCTGTGAGTTTGAAACTCTTTTGTTACCTAGTGATTCAGCTTTGAGATACTTGAACCAGGACAGAAGCACAGTGTGCTCTTGTGAAATAAAGTGTTGTTCTTCGTTTTTAAAGTTCTAGCTTTAACCATTTAAGAATTAAACTCACAGGCGTTTTCAGGCATTTTCGCCTAATCAGGGTAAACATCCAATAGACTGTAAACATAACACCCTTGATGGTGGGATGACCAAACTTAGGGAGCCTTGAGGGGCACATGAGAGAATCATTTTTTCAGAGTTTCATTGAAATACACAAAGAAACCTAGTGCCCAGAAGCTAAGAAACATGGAATTATTTCCAGTTCGCTAAAACGCTTTTCTGCGAGTTTGAAACTCTTTTGATACCTAGTGATTCAGCGTTGAGATACTTGAACCAGGAAAGAAGCACAGTGTGCTCTTGTGATCTGAAGTGCTTTTCTGCATTTTCAAAGTTCTAGCATTAACCATTGAGGAATTAAACTACAGGCGTTTTCAGTGAAATTCCTCTAATCAGGGTAAACATCCAAAAGGCTCTAAACAAAAAACCCGTGATGGTGGATTGACCAAATTTGGCAAGCCATGAGGGGCACAAGAGAGAATCATTTTGTCAGAGTTTCATTGAAATACACAAAGAAACCTAGTGCCCAGAAGCTATGAAATATGGAATTATTTCTAGTTCGCTAAAATGCTTTTCTGTGAGTTTGAAACTCTTTTGTTACCTAGTGATTCAGCTTTGAGATACTTGAACCAGGAATGAAACACAGTGTGCTCTTGTGATCTGAAGTGCTTTTTCTGCATTTTCAAAGTTCTAGCATTAACCATTGAGAAATTAAACTAACAGGCGTTTTCAGTGAAATTCGCGTAATCAGGGTAAACATCCAATAGGCTCTAAACAAAAAACCCGTTATGGTGGATTGACCAAATTTGGGGAGCCATGAGGGGCACAAGAGAGAATCATTTTGTCAGAGTTTCATTGAAATACACAAAGAAACCTAGTACCCACAAGCTAAGAAACATGGAATTATTTCCAGTTGGCTAAAACGCTTTTCTGTGAGTTTGAAACTCTTTTACTACCTAGTGATTCAGCTTTGAGATACTTGAACCAGGAGAGAAGCACAGTGTGCTCTTGTGAAATAAAGTGTTGTTCTTCGTTTTTAAAGTTCTAGCTTTAACCATTTAAGAATTAAACTCACAGGCGTTTTTCAGGCATTTTCGCCTAATCAGGTAAACATCCAATAGACTGTAAACAAAACACCCTTGATGGTGGGATGACCAAACTTAGGGAGCCTTGAGGGGCACATGAGCGAGATCATTTTTTTTCAGAGTTTCATTGAAATACACAAAGAAACCTAGTGCCCAGAAGCTAAGAAACATGGAATTATTTCCAGTTCGCTAAAACGCTTTTCTGCGAGTTTGAAACTCTTTTGATACCTAGTGATTCAGCGTTGAGATACTTGAACCAGGAAAGAAGCACAGTGTGCTCTTGTGATCTGAAGTGCTTTTTTTCTGCATTTTCAAAGTTCTAGCATTAACCATTGAGGAATTAAACTACAGCGTTTTCAGTGAAATTCCTCTAATCAGGGTAAACATCCAAAAGGCTCTAAACAAAAAACCCATTGATGGTGGTGGATTGACCAAATTTGGCAAGCCATGAGGGGCACAAGAGAGAATCATTTTGTCAGAGTTTCATTGAAATACACAAAGAAACCTAGTGCCCAGAAGCTAATGAAATATGGGAATTATTTCTAGTTCGCTAAAATGCTTTTCTGTGAGTTTGAAACTCTTTTGTTACCTAGTGATTCAGCTTTGAGATACTTGAACCAGGAATGAAACACAGTGTGCTCTTGTGATCTGAAGTGCTTTTCTGCATTTTCAAAGTTCTAGCATTAACCATTGAGAAATTAAACTAACAGGCGTTTTCAGTGAAATTCGCGTAATCAGGGTAAACATCCAATAGGCTCTAAACAAAAAACCCGTTATGGTGGATTGACCAAATTTGGGGAGCCATGAGGGGCACAAGAGAGAATCATTTTGTCAGAGTTTCATTGAAATACACAAAGAAACCTAGTACCCACAAGCTAAGAAACATGGAATTATTTCCAGTTGGCTAAAACGCGCTTTTCTGTGAGTTTGAAACTCTTTTTACTACCTAGTGATTCAGCTTTGAGATACTTGAACCAGGAGAGAAGCACAGTGTGCTCTTGTGAAATAAAGTGTTGTTCTCGTTTTTAAAGTTCTAGCTTTAACCATTTAAGAATTAAACTCACAGGCGTTTTCAGTGCAAATTCGCCTAATCAGGGTAAACATCCAATAGGCTCTAAACAAAAACCCTTGATGGTGGATTGACCAAATTTGGGAGCCATGAGGGGCACAAGAGAGAATCATTTTTTCAGAGTTTCATTGAAATACACAAAGAAACCTAGTACCCCAGAAGCTAAGAAACATGGAATTATTTCCATTCGCTAAAACGCTTTTCTGTGAGTTTGAAACTCTTTTGTTATACCTAGTGATTCAGCTTTGAGATACTTGAACCAGGAAACAAGCACAGTGTGCTCTTGTGATCTGAAGTGTTTTTCTGCATTTTCAAAGTTCTAGCTTTAACCAATTGAGGAATTAAACTACAGGCGTTTTCAGTGCATTTCCTCTAATCAGGGTAAACATCCAAAAGGCTCTAAACAAAAAACCCTTGATGGTGGATTGACCAAATTTGGCAAGCCATGAGGGGCACAAGATGAGAATCATTTTGTCAGAGTTTCATTGAAATACACAAAGAAACCTAGTGCCCAGAAGCTATGAAATATGGAATTATTTCCAGTTCGCTAAAATGCTTTTCTGTGAGTTTGAAACTCTTTTGTTACCTAGTGATTCAGCTTTGAGATACTTGAACCAGGAAGAGAAGCACAGTGTGCTCTTGTGATCTGAAGTGCTTTTTCTGCATTTTCAAAGTTCTAGCATTAACCATTGAGAAATTAAACTAACAGGCGTTTTCAGTGAAATTTCGCTAAAATCAGGGTAAACATCCAATAGGCTCTAAACAAAAAACCCGTTATGGTGGATTGACCAAATTTGGGGAGCCATGAGGGGCACAAGAGAGAATCATTTTGTCAGAGTTTCATTGAAATACACAAAGAAAACCTAGTACCCACAAGCTAAGAAACATGGATTATTTCCAGTTGGCGCTAAAAACGCTTTTCTGTGAGTTTGAAACTCTTTTACCTACCTAGTGATTCAGCTTTGAGATACTTGAACCAGGAGAGAAGCACAGTGTGCTCTTGTGATCTGAAGTGCTTTTCTGCATTTTCAAAGTTCTAGCATTTAAACCATTGAGATGAATTAAACTAACAGGCGTTTTCAGTGAAATTCGCCTAATCAGGGTAAACATC
>JAKELJ010001092.1:0-11825 GCA_025594165.1 Tamias sibiricus
GGGATTAGGTTCTCCACCAAGTAGTCCAGGTGGCTGGCATTAAGATGTGCCACCCCACTTGCCTGACTAATGTTAAAAAATTTCTTGGGTGCTGGGATTGTGGCCTCAGCGGTTAGAGCGTTCGCCATAGACGTGGGCGACCGAGTTCGATCCTCGAGCACCACGTACAAATAAAAACACATTGAATAAAACACCATTGTGTACAATAAGCAAATAAATAAAATATTTTTAAAAAAATTCTTATAACACTGTACTATTTTATGGTAAACTATTTTTCATTTAGTTTAAATGTTAAATATGCAGTTGGAATGGTGATGTGAATTGTTTTTGTAAGTTCCTTGCCATTATAAATATCTTATTTATTTATTTATTTATTTATTTATTTATTTGTGAGACAGGGTCTAACTATGTTGCTAGGCTGGTCTCCATACCCAACTTGGTGCTGAGGATGTAGCTCAGTGGTAGATTGCTTGCCTAGCATTCACGTGCCCTGGGCTCAAACCCCAGCACACAAAATAAAAACAACATCAAAATACCCAGGTTCAAGTAATCCTCAGCCTCCCAAATGCTGGGTCTATGGTGTATGTGATGGTTTATGATCATTATTTTAGTAGTTTGAAATATTATGGATATTTTGTCATTCTGTTAAAATGTTAGATTGTGATTCTCAGTTTTTAATGTACATTAAAAGATATAGAGTTTTTTTTTTCTTTTTTTTTAAACTTTCCTTATCATTGCAGATTAGCTGGTGTGGTGTAAACCTGTAATCCTAAATGATTTGTGATTTGAGGCAGGGTGATCGTAACTTTAGGTCATCTAGACTCAGCCATATTCGCAGGACCTCAGGCAACTTAGTGAGACCACTGTCTCAAAAGAAAAAAGAAAAGGACTGATGTTGTAGCTCAGTGGGGAAAGCACCCTTGGGGTCAAACCCCAGTAGCAAATAAATAAATAAATAACAAATAAAAGTTTTGTGATTACACATTTCATTTAGATTACTTTGTATATTTTCAGGAAGAAGCCATTGACTGAAGTTGATTAATCAAATGAAGTTGTCTGACAGAGGGTTACTTTAGCTTGTGGTTTTAGCTGAACAGTACATGGTGCAAACTGCGTTGCCTCCATCTGCTTCGTTCCAGCTGTCCTGCTTGCCTGTCAGAAAATACCCTGCATTCATTTTTTTTTATTTTTTTTAAACAGAACTTCTTATAATTGTTCTATACTTTATTACTTAAATAGAATCTTAGTAATTACTCTTAATAACTTTTCTTTGCATTTCAGCCTATCAGTACGCTTTTTAGGTTGATGCCACAATGGATTATGTGTAACAGATTAAAAAGCCCTGGTGTGTGTGTGTGTGTGTGTGTGTGTGTTGTGTGTGTGTATTGAGTTAATGTGGTTGTGAAAATTACATAAGACAAGTGATTGATATTGAAAAAGGGCACAAACTATTAAGAGACTCTATAAAACAAGGTGGCTGGTATCTGAACAATGAAACTTGGCATTATCAAACCCACACCCTGTGATGGGGATTAACAAGGGGGTGCTTTACCATGGCTACTTCCCAGCCCTTTTTTATTTAGTTAATTTTTATTTTTGAGGCTGGGTGTCACTAGTACCTAGGGCCTTGCTAAAATGTTGGAAGCTGGCTTTGAAACTGGGGATCATCCTGCCTCTGCTTCGGGAGTAGTTTTTTGTTTTTAGACAGGGTGCTCACTAAGTAGCCAGGGTGGACTTGTTTATCTTCTGCTCAGCCTCCCTCCAGAGTAACTGGGATTATAGTTGTGCACACTGCACTGAACTTCCTATTATTATTATTATTTTATTATTATTTTTATTTGGTGCTGGGGATCACAATCCAGGGGTATTACCACCTCAGCTTACGTCCCATTTTGTTTTTTTAAGTTTAAACTTAGTTCTTGATTAAAATTGCTGAGGCTGGCCTTAAATTGGAAATTCTCCTGCCTCAGCCTCCTGAGTTGCTGGGATTACTTTGCTGGGGTTATGCACACAAAAACTCCTGTTTATTATCTTTTATTTTTAATCAATTTTATTTTCATTTTGAAACAAGGGATTGAACCAGGGGTGCTTAACCACTGAGCCACATGCCAGCCCTTTTTGTATATTTTTTTTAGATGGGTTTGCTAAGTAGCTCAAGCCTCTGATAGTTGCTGAGGACTGGTTTGTACTTTTGATCTTCTGCCTCAAGCATCCTGAGATGTGGGTATTACAGGGTGGTGTGCGCCATCTCTGGCTGTTTTTTATCTTTTAAAACTGATTTATGTTATGATTTATTTTGTGATCCCTTATGGAATTTCTGTCTTTTTGTTTTTTAGCACTGGGGAGTTTGAACTCTGGGGGTTTGGGTACTTATGCCACTGAGCCTCATCCCTAGCCCTTTTTGTATTTTATTTAGGGTATGGGGGTCTCATGAGTTGCTTCAGAGCCCTGCTAAATTTCTGAGGCTGGCTTTGAACTTGCAATCCTCGTGCACTCTGCCTCCTGTGCTGCTGAGATTATGGGTTGTGCTCCTATGCACCTGGCCCTATAACTTCTTAAGTAGTGAGAATCAAAGCCTGGGGATATAGCTCAATGGTTAGAGTGCTTTCCTAGGCATGTACAAGATCCAAGCATTGAAACAAATTCTTGTGTGTATCTTTATTTTTTTCCACTTGAAGACAATAATCTTGATATTTTAATATTAATACTTTTTCTTTTTCATTTTTTTTATTTTATATTAGTAGTATGTATTACAATTCATATTGCAAATATAGAGAATCTTGATTTATTGTTGTAATTTAGAATAATTAAATCAATAATTAATAATTAGTTGAAATTACTTATATTCACTATAATGGAGACTGTATCAAGTGTTGTTTTTACAATTGTATAATAAAGAGTTTTGAGTTATGTTAGTGCTCAAAAAGTTTGGGATTGTGTTTTTATATTTTGGATCTTCCAAGATTAGGATTATTTTGTCAGTAATAGTCTATGCAGATACTTCCAGGAACCTGTAGAAGTTTTGAAATTGAAAATGATCTGGTCCCAAGGTTATAGATAGAGATATTTAAATCTGTACGTTAAGGTTTTGTGGGAAAAGCACGGGGCCAGGAGTGGTGATGTATGTCTGTAATCCAGCTATTGGAGGCTGAGGGCAGGATGTATCTCAAGTTTGAACCTTCTGTGAAATTTAGGGAGTCCTTTCTTCAAAAATTAAATAGGTGTGGGGCTGTAATTCAGTAATAAAGCATCACTAGCATGTGGATGAATTTGTGTTTAATCCCTTGCCCTTCTCCTATCAAAAAAAAATTGGTTTATGGTGTTTTTGTTTATTTAAGGAGTTATAATAAATTATTTGGGAGCAACATTTTTAACTACTTGAAGTAATTTTTTCCTTAAGAATTTTTGTAATAACTGATATTTAATTCTTATCCTAGTTTTTACAGTATGGGCCCCCCTCCCCATGGATTTTGAACTCCTGGATGGCCTTATCCAATGAGTAAGAAGGCTGGCCAACCCTCCCACCCCCATTTTGAGGCAGGATCTTGTTAGATGCTGAGGCTGGCCTCAAACTTGGAAATCCTCGCTACTTCTTTCTCCTGCGTAACTGGATTACAGTGAGTGACTCTCTTGCTGTTGTGACCTTGAGGGGGAAAAAAAAGAAGCTTTCCTACTCTGAGCCTCTTTTTCTGCAAAGCGGAGTCATCATACCCACCTCTTGGGTCTGTGTGAAATGGGCTCCAGGCAAGGAACCTGGCTCTGAGTAACTGTTCAATCAAAGTTTGGTGGGCTGTTGGCAGTTCAGGATCCAGCAGTGAGGACGAGGACACTGCTGACATGGTGCCCTCACTTCGGGCTGTCCCAGACAGACGGGAGGATGGGGGGGGGGGGCGGACCTGAGCCGCTGCCTTCTGGGCAGGAGGTTGCACCGCTGCTGCCGCCTCTGGAACGAAAGAAAGGTCAGAGCCTAGGGAAGCACGGCCTGGCGGAGGAGGGCGCCTGCCTGCTGCGGAGGAGGGGCTGGCCGGGGCTGAGCACCCTCTCCCCCCGGAGGCCCGAAACCACCATTCTTTCCCTCCCCCCCCCCCCCCCCGATCGTTCCCCATTACCTTACGCTATTTCCTCCCCCCCACAGCCCCCAAGAACCGCTCCCCCCCCCCGCCTGCCCAATGGCGCCAGGGGTCCCGCCTGGTGTCAATGAAGCCCCAGTCACTGGGCCGCACCCGGCGGGCGGCTGATCAGTGCCCAGGGCTTCTCCAGATGGGGACACCGCCTGAGGGGGGTGCCGCCATGCCAGGCGGGGCCCTCGGAGGCGGGTTTGAAGTACCCTCGGGGCTCTGCTCCCCGGAGGATTGCCAGCGAGGGAGGGGGCTCCTCCCGGGGTCTGGAGGGTTCCCAGCATCTCAGACCCCTGCACCTCGGCTTCCCGGAGGGGCCTCTAGTGGTCAGTGTCCTTCCTCTCAGGTCACACAGCTGCAGGGCCCTAGCCCCACACAGCGTCTGGCGGGACGCGGTGGCCATGAGGGACCTCGCAGGACTGAGGTTCCAGGGCCCACGTCTCCTGGTGGCTCCCAGGGCAGCTGCTTCTCTGCGTGGTCCTGTGGGCATCCAAGGCCGAGTCCGCAGGCCACCGGCTCCAGAGCTGTGCTGTGTGGTGGCCCCTGGGGCCGGGCAGGAGACCCCCCAGGAGCAGCCGAGAGCTGCAGCACTGAGGGCCGCGCTCAGGGGGCGCCCCGGGCTCTGGAGGGCCACGTGTTCTCGGGTCCTTTGGGCACAGCAGGGCGAGTGGGGCCCTCGCCCTCGGACCCCGAGATGCTTTCTGGGCCACTGGGTCACGCCCGACCAGCAAAGTCTTGAGGGGCCGGGCCTATCCTCGGCTCCTGCGGGGGTGGGTCCTAGGGGGATGAAGGAGCAGGTGGCTGCTGCCTAAGGGGCAGGCTGGGTGGCGGGGATTTGGGATTGTCATGGAGAGGAGTGAGTGACACGGGAACCATCCCGGGCCTGTGCTGGCTGTGGACGCGAGCCTCTGCTCCTGGCTGGGCGAAGTCCCCGTGTCATGGAAGGGTGGAACCCCCTGGTGGTCTGTGCTTGGGGTGGAGGCGGGTGTGAAGGGGAGGTGGGGGACCACAGTGACCCGCCTGGGGGCATCTGCCCACGGGCCTAGGCCAGGGAGGACGAAGGCCACGCGGAGTGCCTGGCCCACAGGGCAGGGCAGGGCGAGCTGTCAGTCTCTGCGCACTGCGCGCTGCCGGGCGCGTGGACGCCCAGGCCACCAGAGCGGCTCCGGGGCCAGACTGAGTCTGTGACCGCCCCCTCCAGCTCCGCGGGGGGTGGGGTCAGTGTTTCCGCGGGGCGCACCCCACGAGCTCGCTCAGAAGTCCCCCGGTGGCCCTTAAGTGGCCCGTCTCCGGGCTGCCTTCCCGCCTCGCCAAGGCCAAGCTGGCTGGTGGCTGCGCCAGAGTGTGGGTCCCTGGAACTGCCTCTGATGGGCCGTGGGATTATCGGAAGCAGTGTGGAGTGGGGCGCTCCCTGCGGAAGCCCAGCTGCTCTCTGAGAACCCTGGGTCAGGTTCATTTCCTCCATTAATATTCAGCAAGTCTGCGCCCTGCCAGGAACTGGTGGCAGCACGGGGTGTGGGAGCACACCTGGAGTTCAACCATTCACTAAACGTGACCTTCTGGTGTGTGAAGCCGGGTGGGGGTCTCACCGCTCAGCTTCCTTCCCTCTTGGATCCCCTCCCTTTCGCCCGGGTTCTTGGGCAGCCTCTGAGCCCAGTCTGCTTTGGCTGCCTGGAGGGGCTTGGACACATGGAGGGTTCCTATCTTCCCGTCCCCCACCCTGTCTTTGCAACAGCAGAGCTTGGCTTAGGGAAGGCACCCGGCTACTTATTAAGCAGAGGGACTACTGAAGGTCCCCGCTGGGTTCACCTTTCAGCAAAAGGAATGGGGAACCTTGCTGGGGGGCAACACCACTCAGCATGTCCCCAGGGTCCACCTGGAATGGGTGATTCTGCTGAAAGCCAGTGATTGGTGGTCATGGGTGGGTCTGCAGGGACCATCGTGCACCAGGACGAGATGAAACCTTCACACTTGCTTTTTCCAAAAGGCCTGGGCCTCATTTTGTATGATTGATTACCAAAGCCTTGCCTGGACCCTGCTCAGGTCTTGACAAATACGGGAAGCTGCCCTTTACTATGTGCTGAGACCCAGGCCAAGGCTTCAGCTCCCCTAGCTGAATTCGGGCGTGCGGGAGGGGAGGGGGGCTGGTGATCTCCGTGTTTCCCGCTTCACCCCTAGAAGAGTGTGAGACAGGAGAGCGACCAACTCCCCACAGCTCCAGGACTCTAAACCCTGCTCTCAACCCTAGGGACAGCCCTCCCAGGGTGCCCTTTTCCAGACAGGTCTGGTTGTGGTGGCATAGGAGGTGTGCCCTGCTGAAGGGCAGTTGGGGACAGAGAGAGAGCACAAATAGACGCAGAGGGCCAGTCTTTGTCTTTGCAGAGATCTGAGTCCAAACAAGCTGTGTGGGAAGGGCATTGAAGCTGAGCCTGGGGTGGGGGCTCACCCCACTGCCCAGGCTCTCTTTAATTTCTTCACCATTGTGGTTGGGGTTCCCTGCTGAACCCCTAAGGTGATCCGGGCAGCTTCAGTGACAAGCACTTTGGTTGAAGTCGTGGACAGACAAAGGGGGATATGGCCGGCTGAAGGACGCCCAGCAGGGTGTTTGAACGGGGGAACTGAGAAGGGAACGGTATCCCCAGGTCCGGGGAAAGGTGGGCGTTCACCTGGGGCCCCCCTTCTCGCTTACATTCAGCGGACGTTCACTAAGAAGCTCCAACTGTTATGCAGGCACGTATCCAGTCCCAGGGGGAGAGGCCTGAACACAGTGAGTGACATTCCTCTCCATGGTGGGGTCGGATGTCTGAGCGGCCTGGCTGGTGGGGGAGGTCCCGTACTGTCACAGCAGGGAGTGCCTGAGAAGTGCCTACTGGTAGCCTCAGCCGGTGCTGGCCTAGGGTCTCAGTGGCTACATGGCCTGACCTGCCTGTCTCAAAGCCGCGTACAGACTCTTTGACCTTTGCATGTGGAGTCTGGAGGGTGAAAGAACGTTCAGGAAAAGGGTGGTGGGCGCAGGGGACAGAGGGCCTCAACAAACCCGTGGGGCTCCTGAGCAGGGGGCGCCCTCTCAGTGTCCACGCCCCCTTGAGGCCAGGCAGGCATGTGGTCAGCATGCCATGTGTCAGTCATTAGCTCAGGCCATCAGTTGGGGGGGTGGGTGTTCTGGAGCTGGGTGTCATGGATCCCAGGCGGCCCAGCTTCCTCTACCCGAAGGGAGTCAGTAGCTGGAGCATGGATGACCTGGCCTGGGCTAAGGCACCTGGGCGGAGGTACTCAGGTCACCCAACCGCGCTTGCCCCTGAGTGGTACCTGCTCCCATTCAGTGGTGGAGACTGGCAAGGGGTCAGTGTAGAGGGCGATGTGGAGGGAAAGCTGCAAATGCTGAGTGAGCTCAGAAGGGGCGCCAGACCCGGAGCGGAAACAGTGGCATGAGGAGCCAGGCCGGGTTCAGATCCTTAGAGCGCAACTTGCCCGCTGTCCACAGCTAGCCCTTCCCTCCCAGAGCCTCTGTGTCCCAGTGGAGGAGGCTGTGGTATGCTACTCCGGCCTCCCTTCGGGAAGAGTCTGGTAGGACTGGGGTGTATGTGGCACCAGTCCCAGTTCCCTGGGACGATCGTCTTGAGGGCAGGTGGGTGGTCCCAGGCGGGTCCAGTCCCAGGGAACCTGGGCATATGGGGGAGATCCGGGTCCTTTCCCTGCGGAAACCCCACGGCTCCAGGAGGGAGGCGGAATTAGGCCCTGCCAGGTCGGGTCCCTGCTCCTGGACCCACAAAACCCCCATCCCGGCACATGGGTGTCTGTTGCTCACCCAGGAGGGCAAAGCCCAGACAGGCAGTGCGGACTCAGGTGGGCTGGTGCTCAGCGGAGTGTGCAGGGAGGGACTGGTGACTCCCGGAGGCAAGCTGAGCGGGGCACAGGCGCCAGGCACATCCTGTCACTCACCAACGCCGTCTGAGACACTCTCTAGACCTCACCCCATCACACCACCATCCATGCCAATGTCTCTTGAACTCAGTGCTGTGCCTGGCCTCGGAGCTTGTGCACTCTAGGCCAATTCAACAGAGAGGGTTCCCTGGCCTTCTGGATCGCACAAGTTTTCCTAGAGAGGGCCACGCGACACCAAGGGCAGGGGGAGAAAAGAGGGCCAGGGCCCGGGATAGGACGCTCTGAGAGCACCCAGGCCTGGAAGGCGGTCATACTGTGTCCGGGATGATGCTGTGCTTGTGTCTGAGCATTGGTGGGCAGAAGGCCGGGGCCAGGGCGGAGGGGACAGGGGCAGGCTATGGACGTGCTAGAGCAGGGCCTTGAGGGCTCTTGCTGGCGGAAGGAGGACTAGGCCCAAACCCGTTGCATTCTTAACTGCAGGGTAGCATGAGCCAGGGCATGAGGGCTTGCGGGTGGTGAGTAGGCGTTGATGGCGCGGGAGTATTTGAGGGTCAACTAGGGGTGTGGAATGAGTGTGTGGGGGTCTGTGTTACAGGGATCGTGGGTGACACGTTAAAAAGAATGTGGGGGACGTGTGTGCATGTGAGTGGGCGTTGTAAGAAAACGTGTGTGAAGGTGAACACTTGGTAGATTTCGGTCTGAGAGTCCGGGTGCACGATGGGAGTCAGAGGGATGTAAGTGAGGATTTTTTTTTAGTGCACAAGGATGTGTTTATAGGGGAGCGTGAGTTGATGGGGGCCTTTGTGACAAGTTGCGTGATGGCGCGCTCGTGGGTGTAGACGTGGTGGTGAGCGTGTGTAATTTAAAGTCCATGGAGCAGGCTGTTCCCCACCCCCTCCACCCACGCCAACCTGCCTCCTGCGTGGAATCTGCCCAATTGGAACGCACCTGGGGACCTCCCAGTGTCCCCACTAGTGTTGGCTCCTCCCATCTGGAAACTGAGCCCACAGGCTCAGAGTGGGTGAGCTGCGGAAGTTCGCAGAATCTCAGGAAGCAGGGCTATGCTCTTTTCTCTGGCTGCTTCTTCTCACATCAAGCCGCAGACCGCACGTCCTGTGCCTTCCTGGCCGAGGCCCATGTCCACGCCACCAATCTCACTCTCCACTTCGGGTTTCTTCTTACAACTTTCCTGGGTTCCTTTCCTTTCCTTTTTTTTTTTTATACCAATACCTTCTACCCTGGCTTCCATTTCCCGTCTACTTCACTTAGGAAATATAAATGTAGGATGTAGCTTTTCACACAACACAAGACCCCAACCTGCCAAATGCTATCATTTAAAAGACGCTTTTCAAATAGGTAGAGGTAATTCTCATTTCTCACAGGGGGGGGTGGTAAAATACAGAGTCCAAACCTCAAAGTTGAGGAAACCAAAGTTGGTCCTTAAAGGGGCAGACGGGTTTGTGGACAGCAAGTCGCCGGCGGACTCGGAAACACGCATTTCTGCCCACTTCTGACCTCACTCCATCACCTGATCCTGGTGCCCCATGTCATCTTCCTGTTCATTGTGGGCACCAGCAAGCTTGGCGGTGGTCCTCCTGATGCCCCACTGGAAATATGCAATTAGGGTGGTGTCCTTGGGACACTTCTGGCCCCCTGTCAAGCAAATCTCCCCCTCACACAGACTCATTCCCAATAAGCAAGCAATAGGATGGTCTTCAGCCTTTGATCGAATGTCCTGTGGCCAGTAGAAACTGTGGTATCTAATAGCATCTTCTTCGGACAAGATTTTTAAATCCATCCTCTCCTGTCTCCTTATACCACCACAACACCCACACTCACAAACACGACATCACTCACTTTCTACCCACATCATCCAGTTTTTCTCATCCATCCGTCCAATCATTTATATCCATCACTCTAGCCATCATCCATCCTTTCTTACATCCATTCAATCCATGCATTCATCCATCTGCTGCCCTATTCGAGCCATCCCATTCAGCCATCCATCCCTTCATCCATCATCCATACCATCCTTTCCATTCATGCTACCCTTTATCACAATCAAGCCAAGTCTTTCAGTCCAGCTGTCCCACTTTCTCTACCTAGTCCCCCCATTCCATCGGGTAATACCATCCACGCCATCCATCATATCTATTGTCAGCCTTCGCTTCCTTTCATCCACCCACCCCACCACCATGCACCCATTACCTTTCTGTCAGTCATCTCTTTTCCGACTATCCACCTATTCACTCATACTGTCTGCACCACCCCTCCACTACTCATATCGAGCTCTATCCCGGTAAGCCATTTTACGCCAAGTAACCAATTCCCATGTCCATCTCTCTGTGGGCCTAGTCCCCAAGCCACCCACATGGTTTTGGATTGATTCTCTATGACTCATGGTATTCAGCCAGAGTCCTGCTCACGGATTGATTTATGGTGAAGGATACAAAACAACATCACCTAACGAAAGGGGAGATGGGGTTAAGTGCAGAGGAAAACAGGAGCAGAGTCTCAGATTCCTCCCCATTGGAGTCACCCAGGCTACGCTTTAACTCCTGGAAACTCAACCAATTTCGAGACACCAGGTGTGAATGGGGATGTTTTGATAAAACGCCTCTGCATGCCCCATGTTGTACTGGGCGCTGTGTCACATAGGCACCCTGCCCATGTACCCAGACCAGCGGTGGCCTTAGACCCACGGGCAGATTCCTCATCAAATCTGGAGAATTTGAAGACCTTTTGCCAACGCCAGGTTCCCAGAGGGCGAGCCACCTTGCACGCAGGCCTCTCTAAAGGAGGTGCTAATGCCACCCAGCTGTTCCGTCATCCCTCTGTCCATCCTCTCCAACACCAGCAGTTCAATCCTTCCATTGACTACTATGGCAATCCACCAGTGCCGTGACCATTGTTGCCGTGGGTTAACCCCCTGCACGTCTCCATCACTCCCTTCTCCCCACACCTGGCCTTGCCCATTCACACTCCTCCCTGCCCTGCCGTCAGCTCGGAGACCTCAGACAGGGCATGCAATTGGTCCCCTGCCTCCAAGACCACATTGCTCCACATACCTGGAGCATTAAATAAGAGCTTCCTTCCCATCTTATCCTCCACTGGGGAAGTGTGGGGGGCAGTCCAGAGGGGGCCCTCCTGGGTGTGTGTCCTCCTGCTGGGGAAAACTGAGGGTTGCCTGTCTTGAGCCTAGGAGCCCTCAAGTGAGCCCAGCCCAGCCCGGGCACCCCCTGCTACTCCGGCACCTCAGCTTAGGGCCCCGCCTGGGACTCCTCCCCCTTTTCCTTTTTCCCCAGGGAGGCTGGCGATTGGGACTCTCCCAGTACCATCCCTGCTGGGTCCTCAGCCACCCCCAAGTCAGGTCCTGGAGTTCTGTGTAAGGCGATATGATAAGGAATAGCTCCTGGGGGCACTGTCCCTGAGTTAGGTCTAGGGAGGAGGACAGAGTTGGCTTCTGCCTCGTCTGGGCCTCACCCTGTGTCGTTCCCCTCCTTTGCAGGTTTCTTTGTGCTACTCTGGCAGCTCTGGACTCTTCACTATTCCCCTGGTGACTGTGACAGCCATCCTCCAAGGTTGCTGACCCTCCCCACCTGCCAACAACTCCTGAACTCCCCCATCCCCCTGCTCCATTGACGGGTGGGTCGGGCTGGAATGGCCCTTTGTCTTCGTTGAACTACCAGGACCAGAGGTACCAGAGTGGTTAAAATGGGTTGTTCCACGGTCACCACTGGCTTGGACCTTACCCCCAAAGCCAGGTGTATTCCCACCAATCCCCCACGAATTTACTTCTTTCCCACAAAAAATCTAGGAGTG
>JAKELJ010001093.1:0-11814 GCA_025594165.1 Tamias sibiricus
ATTTTTATTTAGAGACAGGGTCTCACTGAGTTGCTAAGTTCCTCGCCATTGCTGAGGCTGGCTTTGAACTCGCGATCCTCCTGTCTCAGCCTCCAAAGTGCTGGGATTACAGGCATGCACCACCACGCCCAGCTCCCCCTCTTCTATTAACATTACAAAATACTGCTGCTGAATAGTTTTTTCTTAGCATTTATTAGGTATCTTTTTTCACTTATTATGTAACATTTAGTCAGGAAATGACAACCTTTAAAGTTGAAACAAAAACCCCAGGAGAAGGATCTGTACTAAATGTCATTTGTTAAGACTACCAGCTGGGCTGGGGTTGTGGCTCAGTGGTAGAGCACTCGCCTAGAAAGTGTGCGGCCCGGGTTCGATCCTCAGCACCATGTAAACATAAATGCATTGCATTGTGTACAACTAAAGCAATTAAATAAATATTAAAAAGACTACCAGCTATTGTGATAAGTAATTATTTATGGTGAGCAGCATACTTAGCTCTATAAATATCATTCTCCTCATTCTTTTTTTTTTTTTTTTTTTTAGTGCTGGGGATTGAGCCCAGGGCCTTGTGCACTCAGAGCAGGCCACTCTACCAACTGACCTACATCCCCAGCCCCTCATTCTTCTCATTCTAAATGAAAAATAAGTACTCATGTGCTGCGTACAGTGGCACATGCTGGTAATCCCAGTGGCTCAGGAGGCTGAGGCAGGAGAATTATAAAATTCAAAGCCCACCTCAGCAAAACTGAGGCCCTACGCAACTCAATGAGACCCTGTCTCTAAATAGAAAAAACACAATAGGGCTAGGGATATGGCTCAGGAGTCAAGTACCCTGGGTTCAACCCTGGCCCACACCTAAAAAAAAAATAAAAAGTCTTATACTTAACTAAACTTGTAAAAGTAGAAAAAGATGTATAACGACAAGATCTGATATGGTAGGGAATGTGATGCAAAATGTAGTTGTTGCCTTTTTACATCAATAGCAATATTCCAAACACTACAAAAGAGATATATCTAACAGGTGTTATGGCTGCTGTTTCCCACCCCCTCCTCCCACAGCCTTGGCACTGAATCCATTTGGTGCTCTGACACTGGGTCTCATCACTGGTCCTATTTTATATTTTGGAACAGCCTCTCAGTAATGCAGGCAGGTTGGCCTTGAATCCTCCTCACATGGCCTCTCAGGTAGCTGGTGTGGCTGAAATGCACCGCAGCACCTGAGCAGTGACTGTGAACAGAATCCATAGCCTCAGGATGCAGTCGTTTGAAAGTAGTGCTAAGATCCAGCCCAAACCTGAGAACCTTTGCATGTGTCACTGGATATAAGGTCAACTCAACTTTATGAGTTTTATATATATATATATATATATATTTTTTTTATTCATGAATGGATATGATACAATGACAATTACTTTAAATTTTTTTTTAATTTTCTACTCTCTGATCTTATTGGGAACCTGGTTGACCTTTGATTTGTAAGTCATCCCCTGTGGCAGCAATGTCCAACAACAACAACAACAACAAAATTTGAGCCACCAATGTAATTTTAAATTTTCTAGTATTTTAGCTAAAAAATATTTAAATGACAAGTGAACTCAATTGTAACCACTTAAACCAACATATCCAGACTATTATAAAATTACATATATTTGGGCTGAGGTTGTGGCTCAGTGGAAGAGTGCTCCCCTAGCACATGGGAGGATACTGGGTTCAATCCTCAGCACTAAAGCCATATTTAAAGTTAGGTAGTGAGTGTAGTTAGACAAATTGGGTCTAATATTGAGTTTAATAAAGAAAATGGGTTCATAAGAAAATGGAGTAAGTCTGAGTCCTGGAAAAAGCTGACCAACCCCAGGGGAGATTAAACTCAAAGTCTGCAAGGTCAGGGCCAACCCTAAAAAATGTCAATGAGGCAGTTCCCAGTAAACAGATGCTAATGAACTTGCCTGGGCCCACCTGTGTCACACCCTTTTGCTTTTACTGTCCCCCAGCTGGACAGAGAAAGACACTTTGGGAGAAGGAGATCAAAACAAAAGAGCAAAGAAGTTTTAGATATAAAAGGGGGGATGTGGCCCTCTGCCGAGATCCGACCTCAGCAAGGGGTGCAAAGTACCATGGTCGGGGTGCTAGTAACACGTTAGGGGTGCAAAAGGCACGTTGGGTAAGCTTCAGTGAAGAAAAAAAAAACATACACAGTTTCTTGGAGGCTTCACACTCTTACTCTATTTTTTTCTCCAGGTTTTTTTCTTTGTGTGTGTGTGTGGTATCAGGGATTGAAGTCAGGGGCACTCGACAATCAATCACTGGGTCACATCCCCAGCCCATTTTTTTTTTGTATTTTTTATTTAGAGACAGGGTCTCACTAAGTTGCTAAGTGCCTCGCCATATATATATAGTGCCATATATATGTATATGTATATATATAGAGAGAGAGAGTACTCAAGAATATATAAGTTTGTACAAATGTTAGTGAGAATATAAGTATAGTAAACATGTTTTTGAAAAATGTATTAAGGTTATTCAAAAACTCAGAAATGCTATATAATCCACTATAATAATTCTGGGTATCTGGGCATGGTGGCACATGCCTATACTCCCATTGACTCAACTACTTAGTGAGACCCCATTTAAAAAAAAAAAAAAAAAAGGTGCTGGGGATGTAACACAGTGGTCAAATGCCCCCGGGTTAAATGTTCAGATTTCTCTAATCTCATAGAATTCCAATATCATTACGATTAGACATAGTTTTCAGTGTTTGCACTCATCTTAAATTTGTCATTTGATGATGAGCAGAGAAATTACAAATTTTGGATTTATCCATGTAAGCATTCAACTGCATTATCCAGGTTATCTTCACATTTTAAAAGTCCATAAAGCTCATACATAACAGTGTGACTTATTCTTAGGTGACTGTCAGTTGATTGTGTCTAACTATACTTAGTTGTTATTATGTCACTGGACTATGTCCATTAGAGGCATAGCCCTGATATCATTCTGTACACATCATTACAAACATGTGATTCTTTGAAGGACTTTCAGTATGACAGTATAAAAAATTCCATGAATGTACACTCCAGCAAAACTAATGGACATTGCAAACAAAGAAAAACAACAGCAACACAACTTCAACTATTCACAATCACCAGTTCGGGAATGTAGAGTAAGAAAAGAGAGTCCACATAAAGGTAAAAACAAAAGTATAAAAGGCAGTAGAGCTCTGGCTGCTTTACGATGCATTCTATAAGAAATTTATCTCTTGTTTATTCAGGCATGGTACATGTGAAATTTTTAAAAATTACTTTCATAAGCATTTTTAAAGGTATAATTCATTTATCATTTAATATATGTACATGTGTATCATTTAATATATGTACATGTGTACCATCACCAACATCTAGTTTCAGAAATTTTGGGGTAGGAAAACAACTAGTGATCACTAGCAGTTATTCCCTTGTTCCTCTTTCACTCAACCCCTCACAATCTGTTTTCTTTCCTTCATAAATTTGCTTGTCTACAGAAAATTATATATCATTTGAATTATAAAATGTGTGATGATTTTTTTCTCTAACTTCTTTCCCTTGGCTTAATGTTTCCAGGTACATCCCCATTGTAATATTTTAGTACTTTCCTGAAACATTATTGCTGAATATTGCTGCAATTATAGCTCACATGTAGAAGGTCTGCCTAGCATTTGTGAGGCCTGCAGTTTAATTCTCAGTAATGCAAAGTTAATATTGCACAATAATGAATGATGATATTATGCTATATGAGCATGTTTTATTTTCTCCCCCTACCTTGGCTCAATTTTGCATTTGGGCTTGTTAGAAAATGCTGAACAAAGTTAACTTAGCCAGGAACACCGTGTTATAGTCTTTTTACAAAGTACCTGGGGAGGTGTGGCCTTCTGCCTGGGAGGTGCAGCCTCCTGCCAGGAATCCAACAGGGCTCTTATGAAGAGTTCAGCTATAATTATCATTTGCAAATAATAGTCTGAACATATTTTCAATTATTTTGGGTATGTTTGTAGAGGTGAGTGCTAGTTCATATAGTAATTTTTTTTTATTGAGAAACAACCAACTGCTTTCCACAGTAACAAAATAAATTTACTTTTTTATGAAGGAGGTATAACATTTTAAATTATCTGCATGCTTGACATTTTTTCTCTTTCATTGATTTCAGTGTACTTTGTAAAAAAAATTAATAATTTTTTTTCATGTAATATAAAACAGTGGCATTTGGATAAATAAAAGTCCATACTATTTTATGTTATGACTTCCCAAAAGACACACACTGTGATTTATTCAATAGCAGGGAAAAACCAAGTTAGAATTGTAGAGGGCAAGTTATACCTATCAAGTAGCATGAAGTCATCTAGACTTTAGGGCTTATCATTGATTGATTGATTTTAGAAACAGCTTGAATAATTTTAGAATCTCTGGGATACATAGGATATTTCTATGGATTATTTTTTTCTTATCTTGAGGTGATGATGGAGGGGTCATAGTGTGAGAACCTGAATAGAATATTGATTGGGCTTCGGGCTCAATCAGCTTCTCAAAAAGGGGGACTGCACAGGCTCTACCTAAGGCTTAAACCTGGGCCAAGAAAGTTCTTTAAAAACAATAATAAAACCTCATAATTTTGTTCAATTTCATGGTAAGTTTACTTTAAGTACAGGGGTTTTAAAAGCCCAATATATTGTTTTTCATGCATACTTGTTTAAAAATTATTTTTTAGTTGTTGATGGACCTTTATTATTTATTTACATGTGGTGCTGAGAATCGAACCCAATGCCTTACAGAAGCTAGGCAAGCACACTGCCACTGAGACACACCCCCAGCCCTCACACATACTTTTTTGAAGCATAGCCAAGATTACATTGTTGAAGGTGAAATCTTGAATATGTAATTTTTTCTTCTCAATTTTTATAGTTTTTAGCTCTTCAGGTCTAAGATTCATTTCATGTTTAGTATTGTGTGTGATCTCATATAAAATTGAATAGCACTCTTGTCATATGAATATGCAATTATCCCAAACTTATTTGTGGAAGAGACTATTCTCATTGAACTACTCTGACACACTTGTTAAAATTAAATTGGCCAGGGGTGTGGAGTTAATTTCTAGATTTTTTTTTTCCATTGATCTGTTAGTAGATCTTATTCTTATAAATGTTAACTGAATATTCAAATAACTATCATGCTTAATGTGGTAAGATATGCTAATGTCACTAAGATACAGTCTGTCACAGGAAAATTTTTACTGAATTTAATGAGACCTAAACATGAACACCCAGTAAGAATAATTCAAGAAAAAAAAATTGGGGAATTTTTTTTTTTTTTTTTTTTTTTTTTAAGGAAATGGGGAAGGGGGGTTAGTAAGGAAATGGGGAAGACTGAACCCAGGGGCACTCAAACACTGAGTTAAACCCTTTTATTTTTGGGATTTATTTTTTTATTTTGAGACAGGGTCTCTCTAAGTTGCTTAGGTATTTACTAAATTGCTGGGGCTGGTTTTGAAATTGGAATCCTTCTGTCTTCTCTGGTAATTTTCTGGGATTAGAAGTATGTGGTGGGCTGGGGTTGTGGCTCAGCAGCAGAGCAGCTTGCCTCGCATGTGCGCTGCCCGGGTTCGATCCTCAGATCCTCAGCACCACGTAAACATAAATGCATTGCATTGTGTACAACTAAAATATATAAATAAATATTTTTTTTAAAAAAAAAGAAGTATGTGGCACTGTGCAAGCATTTTTTAAAAACAATGTTTCTATTGCATATGTTAACAAATAGAAAGCCACTCAATTCTGTAATTTTTCCAAAAGATTGCTGAGAGTAAATTCTTTACATGATTGAATATCAGGAAAGTCATCGTGGTCTTACTGAAAGATACTGTATATTAATTACAAACATTTTACTCTTGTATACCAATAAATAATAATAGATGATCTGCTTTATTTCTTAACATTGTTATTATTAGCTGGGCCTGGTGTCACACACCTGTAATCCCAGCACTTGGGAGGCTGAGGCAGGAGACACTTAGTGACTCAATGAGACCCTGTCTCTAAATAAAATACAAAAAAGGGTTGGAGATGTGGCCCAGTGGTGGAGTGCCCCCGAGTTCAATCCCTGGTACAAAAAAAAAAAATTTACAAATCAATATCACCCTATGTAGTAGGCTAAATACAATATCTTGCTGGCCACACTAGATCCCACTACTTCAGGGAAAGCTTGCCCCAAATCTATGTGTAAATTTCCTGCATGAAATTAGTGGTGACATTTAGGGGACTCAGTTTCTCTTTCCTGCTTAGTTTTCTCTTTCCTTTGAGTTTTCTGAGGGTATCTTCATACTGATTTACATAGGGGCTATACTATCTGACATTCCTTTAATGTCTTACAAGTGTGTTTTTTTTTTCCCCCCCACACCCTAGCCAGAATTTCTTTTTGTATTTTTGATTATTTAACATTGTAACTTTTGATTTGTATTTTCCTGATGACTACAGATTTTTGAACTTTTTCCTTATAATTCTTGGCCATTTGTCCTTCTTTTGAGATGTGTCTATTTATCATTTTGCCCAATTATTGAATGGGCTATTTAAGGATTTTGTTGTTGAAGGTTTTTTTTGTTGTTGTTCATTATATATTCTGTATATTAATCATCTGTAAGTGTAGTAAATAGCAATTGTTTTTCTATTATTCAGTATGTTGCTTTTGCTGGGGAACTCATTGTGTACAACTGTATGAAGGAGTGTTTCACCTAGCCTTCTTCTACAGTTGTAAAGTTGCTGGTCTTATTCTTAGGCTGGTTGATATGTGTGCAAGGTGGAGTATCTAGTGTCAGTCTTTTACATACAGATGTCCCATTTCTTAACATCATTTGCTAAAGAAAACATCTTTTCTCTAATGTATCTTTGAGGACCTTTGTGAATAATCAGTTGACCATAGTTATGTAGGTGTGTCTGTGTTTTTATCTTTTTCCATTAGTCTTTTTCTATTTTTATGCCAGTACACTCCTGTTTTTGTTAACTATTATCTGTGTAGTATAATTTGAAGTTAGGGATTTTGATGTCTTCAGTTTATTCTTTTTGCTCAGATTTACTTTACTATGTTCTGGGTCTTATTATTCCATATTAACTTTTGGAATGCTTACCTAGTTTTGATAAGAATAACATTGGCATTTTGGTTGGTATTTTCATTAGGTCTATAGATGTTTTTTGATAACAAGGACATTTTATCTATATTAATCTCTTTATCCATGAATATTAGATGCCTTCCCATATTCTGGTGTCTTTCAGGTATTTTTCTCTCTTTCTCTCTTTCTTTCTTTCTTCCTTCCTTCCTTCCATCTTTCTTCCTTCCTTCCTTCCTTCCTTCCTTCCTTCCTTCCTTCCTTCCTTCCTTCCTTTCTTTCTAGTGGTGGTGGTGGTGGTGTGTGTGTGTGTTCTGTAATTTTGCTTGTAAAAGTATTTCACCTTGGTGATTTTATTATTCAGTGTTCTCTAGACAAACACAATCAACAGAAGGCTTGATTATTATTTTTTTTAAATGGGGGGGGTGTTTTATTACATTGGTTATTCAACCAGAAGCTGGATAGTCCACAATGGCCATCTGCAGGCTGGAGAGCTGGAAGAATCAGTAGCTGCCCAGTCCAAGAGGATACCCTTGTCTAATACCAAAGGCTTCTGGAGAATCTGCTTTGGAAAAATTATAGAAGCAAGAGCCTGATATCCTCCAATGTTCAAAGCTGTAATCAAGAACCCATTCAAGAAAGATTGAGAAGCCAGGTGTGGTAGCACACGCCTGTAATTCCAGCACTTGGGAGGCTGAGGCAGGAGGATCGCAAGTTCAAAGCCAGCCTCAGCAATGGCGAGGCACTTAGCAACTCAGTGAGACCCTGTCTCTAATAAAATACAAAAAAAAAAAAAGAAAAGGCTGGGGATGTGGCCCAGTGGTCAAGTGCCCCTGAGTTCAATCCCCGGTACCAAAAAGAAAAGAAAAAAAAAAAGAAAGATTGAAGTTGAATCTGCTGCTGCTTCTTGTTCTTCCAACTTTTATTCCATCCAAGCCTCCAGCCTATTGTATGGTGCTGCCCACACTAAGGGCGGGGGTCCCTATTTTAGTTGGCTATCCCACATGCCAATCATTCATAAACACAACCTCATTGGCACACCCAGAATCCTCTTAATCAGCATCTCTTAATTTAATCAAGCTGGCAATTCAAATTAACCATTAGACTGGTCATATTTATTTCTGAATATTTTAAGATATTTTGAATGGATTACAAACACTGATTTGGTTTTCAGTGGTTTCCTTTTGCTGTAGAAAATCAATTGATTTTTATATGTTGATTTTTTTTAATCAGGTTACTTTGCTAAATTTGTTTAAGAGACCTTCTATAAATCTTCTGGTCGAAGTTTTAGACTCTTTTCAGCGTGGGATCATAACTGCAAATATGGGTAATTTTACATCTCTTGTTTTACATGTATTATTTTAATTTCCAGGTACCACAAAGTGCTTCAGCTAAAATATCAGGTAATATACCAAGTAAAAGTCACGAGAATGACTATCTTTGTATTCCTGATTTTAGAGAAAAAGCTTTCTGCTTTTCCCCATTCAGTATGATTTGACTTTGGGTTTGTTAAAGACAGCTCTTTCAAGATGTTGAGGTAAGTGCTTTCCATATTTAATAGAAATATTCCTGACTTTTTTTTTATGTGGGCACTCACAGCTAAAATTTTCCATTTAGAACATCCTTCTGTGTGTCCCAGAGATTGCCTTTTTTTATTCAATAAATTTAGGGGTTAGGGATATAGCTCAGTTGGTAGAGTGCTTGCTTCCCATGGACAAGGCCCTGGGTTCAATCTCTAGCACCACCAAAAAAAAATTTTTTTTTAAATATATCTTTGAAAGTTTAACCTCCATTGTTTGTACAATTTCTTGCTGTTGATTTTAATTTTATTCTATAATCATTTATAAGACATAAGGTTGGGCATGGTGGCACATATGCTTTTAATCCCAGTAGCTCAGGAGGCTGAGGAAGGAGGATCATGAGTTCAAAGCTAGGCGCAGCAAGAGTGAGGCACTAAGCAACTCAGTGAAACCCTGTCTCTAAATAAAATACAAAAGAGGGGCTGGATTTGTGGATCAGTGGTAGAACGCTTGCCTAGCACACATGAAGCATTGGGTTTGGTCCCCAGCACCACATGAAAAACTAAATAAACAAAATATATTGTGTCCATCTGCATCTAAAAATATTTTCAAAAAATACAAAAACAAAATGGCTGGGTATGTGGTTCAGTGGTTGAGTACCCCTAAGTTCAATCCCTGGTACCCCTTCCAAAAAAAAAAAAAATACAGGGATTACTTCAATAATTCTACATTTGTGTAGGTTCGTCTAATGGCCTAAAATATAAAGTATTTGGGAGAAACTATTAAAAGGAGTTCAAAATATGTATTTATCTATTGTGGTTTAAAATATTCTGTAGTTTTCAAGTCCACTTTATAGTATCTTTAAACATTGGCAAGATTTTACAGTTAAAAACAGGGTTGGGGCTGGGTTGTGGCTCAGCAATGGAGTGTTCGCCTAGCACGTGCATGGCCTAGGTTCGATCCTCAGCACCACATAAACATAAATGCATTGCATTGTGTACAACTAAAGCAAATAAATAAATAAATATTTTTTTTTAAAAAACAGGGTTAATTTTTGCAACTTAAAGGTAAACAAAATCATATATAATCAATTTCATAGGATCACAATGCATCTGGAATAATCACCATGGCAAAACTGTGTGTGTTGGATTTTGAGAGAGCAGAATTTGAAATAAAATCATCCGATAAAAAGGTGACTATGTGAGTTGGATCTTTGTTGTTAATATATATCTGCAATACTCATAAGGGAAATCTATGGATAACATGTCAAGCTCCTTCTCCTCCTTTCTCTTCTTTTTCTTCTCCTCTTCCTCCTCCTCTTCTTTCTTCTCCTTTTTCTCCTTTTCCTCCTCCTCCTCCTTCTTTTTTTTTTTTTTTTCTATCTTTGGTACTGGGGATTGAACTCAGGGACACTCGACCACAGAGTCTTACCCCAGACCTATTTTGTATTTTATTTTGAGATGTGGTCTCACTGAGTTGCTTAGGGCCTTGCTGTTGCTGAGGCTGGCTTTGAACTCATGATCCTCCTGCCTCAGCCTCCCACACTACTGGAATTACAGGCAAGTGCCACCGTGCCCAGCAAATTAGTTAATTTCATACTTTTCCCTTCTAATATAGTTCACTGGTACTCTGTACAGTTTATTCCATATGAAACATGGATATCAGATGAAGATTATTATTTTTTCCAACACCATCTTGTATATAAGTGTAGAAGACTTAGATACAGTATCTATGTACTAGTACAGATGAGAGATAATATCATCCTTGAGCTGGAGCTAAAAGTAGGAGTATTGTATTTTATTTAAAGACAAGGTATCACTGAGTTGCTTAGAGCCTCACTTCTGCTGAGGTTGGATTTCATCTCACAATTATCATGCCTCAGCATCCAAAGCCACTGAGATTACAGGTGTACACCATCATGCCAAGTTTGTTTTTCATTCTGATCACTAGACCACAATCCTAGTATAACCATGTGTTTCTGTGATAAATGAATGAATGAAATAGAAATTTAAGCTTCCATATGTTTTTTTTCTGTACTGTTAAGCTCACTGAAGGCAAAAGACTTTTCTTTTCTCTTACTGGCATTTAAACTCTGGAACACTCGACCACTGAGCCACATTGCCATCCTTATTGTGTATTTTTATAGAGACAGGGTCTCACTTCATTTATTTACTTAGGGCCTTTCTTTGGCTAAGCCTGGCTTTTACTTGAGATCCTCCTGCTTCAGCCTTCTGTGTTGTTGGGATTGCAGGCATGCACCACCATGCCCAGCTTGACTTCTGTAAACTAAATAATGTTTTTAAGGCTCTCTACATTAGAACATTTCTCTGTGTGTGTGTGTGTGTGTGTGTGTGTGTGTGTGTAGCTGGGGATTGAACCCAGGGCCATATGCATGTGAGGCAAGCACTCTACCCACTGAGATATATCCCCCACCCTAGAACATATTTTATTTATCCAATTAAACTCTGTTGCTCAATGTAGTATTACACTGTATGGATAAACTGAATTTTGTTTCAGTTGTTGTTCCTGGTATTGAACTCAGGAACTCTCAGAATAAAAGTCCCAACTTTTTTTTTTTGGGGGGGGGTACCAGGGATTGAACTCAGGGGCACTCGACCACTGGGTCACATCCCCAGCCCTTTTTTGTATTTTATTTAGAGACAGGGTCTCACTGAGTTGCTAAGTGCCTCGCCATTGCTGAGGCTGGCTTTGAACTCACGATCCTCCTGCCTCAGCCTCCCAAAGTGCTGGGATTACAGGCGTGCGCCACCGTGCACCTGGCCAACCATTTTTATTTTTTATTTTGAGACAGAAAGAGTCTCTCTCTCTCTCTCTCTCTCTCTCTCTCTCTCTTTGTACCTGGGATTGAACTCAGTGGCACTTGACCACTGGGTCATTTTTTGTATTTTTTTTTTTATTAGAGACAAGGTCTCACTGAGTTGCTTGCTAAGTGCCTCACCATTGCTGAGGCTGGTTTTGAACTCATGATCTTCCTGCCTCAGCCTCCCAAGTGCTGAAATTACAGGCATGCACCACCACTGTTGTTATCATTATTATTTGTGGTGCAGAAGATCAAACAGAGGGCTTTTCATAAACCAGGAAAGGGCTCTACAACTTAACTGTATCTCAGCACCATGATTCTTATTATTCAAAATGTATAAGTGTTGCCGCC
>JAKELJ010001094.1:0-11810 GCA_025594165.1 Tamias sibiricus
GGTTTTTATTCCTTCCCTGTCCTCAAGAGATTTTGAGGTCTTGGGTGTTCCTTCAGTGCTCTTTGTTCTAGATTCCCAAATCTCTCTAGGGGTGGACTTGCCCTTTGTCCTAGACACAGTGGCCCTTGGGAATACACAGCACAAGGATCCTTCTGGGGAACCATCACTAAGTTTCTTGTTTCCCTTCTCATTCTCCTCTCCCCATTCTCCCTAGGGGTGAGGTAATTCCAATTCTGTTTCTGACACATAATTTTTCCTGGAGTCTGAGTCCTTGTGGACTTTGACTTTTGAAACTCAAAGTTCAGTCTCTTGCAATTCAAAGCACAATATATTCATTTGCAACTTAAAACCTATCCTCTGTCATTCTTTCCTTTAGGTGGTGAATACTATTAATTAAATGGTATGAAAGATAAGAGGTAAAAAAAAATGGAAAATAGGGGCCTGAATCTCAGTTATAATCTCAAATTTTCATCCTACCACACTGAATTGGAGAGCAACCAAAATAAAAATTGTGATACTACGACAATTACATATCGTTTCTAAACCTCTATTTTCCCTTTTGTAAAGTGTAGGATTGTTGTCAAGACTAAGTAAGAATATTTATGTAAGAATGTGACTAAGTGTTCAATAAATGGCTATTATTCATCTTGGCCCTAAGTAGAAATTTGGGTAAGCAAATATGTGGTGTTGTTTCTACAGAACTTTGTACTTTTATTAATTCTAAAGTTAACAGTTAAACACATCAGCTAAGGCTTTGTCTCTCATCATCAAAATGTGAAGGGTGTAAAAAGTTAAAATGATCTTAAAGGATTGGGAGAAAATTAAAATCTTCTCCCCCTCAGAAATTTTCTTTTCTCTTTTTTCCTGCAAACACAACCCTGTGCCCTTACTTTCCTAGTGAAAGCAAATATAGAGAAAGGTCAAAGGCAGGAATTCCATTGCGCTTGGAGAACAATTCATTTTCTCCTCTTCTGCACACCGCTCCCACACCAAACAAAAACAAAAAACACGCCTGTAATCCCAGCACGAGGCTCGGCATCTAATGAACTTATCATATTCTGCTGTCCTGTCCTATACTTCCCACTACTAATTTCTAAGATCCTTGTATATAAGGATTGCAAAAGTTTTTGCTGTGAAAAAAGTAGCTTCTGTGTAAAGCAATTTCAGTTAAAATTTCTAAATTAACACACATTAACTGTACATATTAATGGGGCTCAGTGTGATTTTCCATACATGATACACCATGCACAGATCAAATCCAATCTCTCTTTTCCACACTCCCCTCCCCCAATCTCTAGTAATCACTGTTTTGCTTTTGAGTCAACTTTTTTAGCTTTCATTTACCAGAGAGAACACACTGTACTTGTCTTTCTGTGTCTGTTTATTTCACTTAACATAATGTCCCCCGGTTCCAGATTGCCTAAAAATATAATAAGATTAGCAGGTAGGAGGCTCATCATCATTTTGTCTTCTTGAATTCTTTTTATTAATTTGTTCTAATTATTTATACATGACAGTAGAATGCATTTTGACACATCATACATAAATGGGGTATAACTTCTCATTCTTCTGGTTGCACTTGATGTAGTATTACACAGGTCATGTAATCATGTATGTACATAGTGTAATAATGTCCAATTAATTCTACTTTCCCTCCCTTCACTCCCCTCTGTCTAATCCAAAGTACCTCTATTTTTCCCTACCCACCTCCATTGTGAATTAGCATCCGTATAGCAGAGAAAACATTCGGCTTTTGTTTCTTTGAGATTGGTGTATTTCGCTTAGCAAGATGTTCTCTAGCTCCATCCATTTACTGGCAAATGCCATAATTTCATTCTTCTTTAAGGCTGAGTAATAGTCCATTGTGTATACATAACACATTTTCTTTATCTATTCATCTATTGAAGGGCATCTAGGTTGGTTCCATTGTTTAGCTATTGTGATTGAGCTGCTATAAACATTGATGTGGCTGCATCATGGTAGTATACTGATTTTAAGTCCTTTGGGTATAAACCAAGGAGGGGGATAGCTGGGTCAAGTGGTGGATACATTCCAAGTTTTCTGAGGAATCTCCATACTGCTTTATAGTGGTTGTACCAATTTGCAGTCCCACCAGCAATGTATGAGTGTAGCTTTTTTCCTGCCTTTTCCCCACATCCTTGCCAACATTTATTGTTGCTTGTATTCTTTATAATTGCCTGTTCTGACTGGAGCAAGATGGAATCTCAGTGTAGTTTTGATTTGCATTTTTCTAATTGCTAGAGATGTTGTACATTTTTTCATATTTTTTATTGATTATATTTCTTCTTCTGTGAAGTGTCTGTTCAGTTCCTTAGCCCATTTATTGATTGGGTTTTTGTGTTTTTGGTGTTAAGTTTTTTGAGTTCTTTATATATCCTGGAGAGAGTTATGAGGTGCATGTGACTGAAGATTTTCTCCCATATTCTGTGGCTCTCTCTTCATGTTATGATTGTTTCCTTTGTTGAAAAGAAGCTTATTAATTTGAATCCATTCCATTTATTAATTCTTAATTTTATTTCTTGACCTTTATGGGTCTTGTTCAGGAATTCAGTTCCTAAGCTAACATGGTGGAGATTTGGGCCCACTTTTTCTTCTATTAGGTTCTCTGTTCTAGTGCCTAAGCCCTTGATCCACTCTGAGTTGATTTTTGTGCAGGGTAAGAGATAGGGGTTTAATTTCATTTTGCTAAATATGAATTTCCAGTTTTCCCAGCACCATTTGTTGAAGAGGCTATCTTTTCTCCAATGTATGTTTTTGGTGCCTTTGTTTGGTATGAGAGAACTGTATTTATGTGGGTTTGTCTCTGTGTCTTCTATTCTGTACCATTGGTCTATGTGTCTGTTTTGGTGCCAATACCATGCCATTTTTGTTACTATGTCTCTGTAGTATAATTTAAGGTCTGATATTGTGATGCCTCCTGCTTCACTTTTCTTGCTAAGAATTGCTTTGGCTATTCTTATTTCACCAAATGAATTTCATGATTGCTTTTTCTATTTCTATGAAGAATGTCATTGGGATTTTAAGAGGAATTGCACACTTTTGATAGTATGGCCATTTTCACAATGTTAATTCTGCCTATCCAAGAGCATGAGCGATCTTTCCATCTTCTAAGTTAGTCTTCTTCAATTTCTTTCTTTAGTGTTCTATAGTTTTCATGTGGAGGTCTTTCACCTCTTTTGTTAGGTTGATTCCCAAATATTTTATTTATAGATAGTATCATCTGGGTTTACAGAGCTTTATTCTTGGGCGGGGGTTTTACCTACTTGTTCTTAAACAAAATATTGCATTGGTCTTGGACTCAGATGGCTGGTTGTATGGTTTTATGTGATGGTTCAACTGCTGTCTTTATTATCAATTAAAAAATAGAGCTGGCTAGACAGTAAGTACACCCTCTTTATATGATGGGATATGTGCTCCCAGCAGAAACTGATAGGTTCTTGCCCTCCTTTCAACCAGATTATCCAAACCTGGATTATAATGAGCAGTAGGAAGGTGAAGCAAGAGATGTCTGAGCTACCAATGCTGTTCTCCCCTTTCCCTGTTTCTAACAGTGCAGAGTATCTGTTAGTGAGGAAAGAAGCCTGGAGGTCAGTCCTCCACTAGTGCCATGGAACTAAAATGTCCATAAGGAGGTCCTGTCTTTATGATGTTTAAGAATGCAGAGATTTTAGGAGCTGCAAAGAGCACTTGTGGATAGGTGACCACTGAAATAGGTTCCACACATTTTAAAGCTCCAGCATGCTGAAAGCCAAACGGGCACTGTGTGGTGCGTCTTTAGTCCAGGGGTCAGATTCTGTTGGGATATGGGTATTATATTTGTAAAAAAACTTTCTGGCTGATTTCAGTGTGCCCTCAGCTTTGGTAACTAGTGGTCTTTTTTCCTATTGTCAGAAGCGCCGTTTTGTCTAACTATTGTATCAGCATCAACGCGGTTTTTAACACGAAGCAGAGATTCAGTAATCATTTCTTGAATGAACCCCATTTTACAGATGATGCAACCAAGCCTCCAAGTTAAAGGTCGCACAAGTGGCGACGCTGGTCGCTTTTCCACTGTAATTCGCTAAGAAACGTTCACCTCATAGGAGGCTGAAATGAAAGTTCCAAAGGTCAAAGCCAGCTCTGCGCAGGACAAGTCCAGCCTAACTTCAGCAGGGAACACCCTGCTTTTCCCAGGTACTGGCGGGGCCGCGCAGTTAACCCGAGGCCCCGCCTCCGACGCGTGGTGGGCGGGGCGGCGAGCGCTTCGGCAGCGCCGGCGCCTCGGGCCGGCATCGCGCCTTTGCGCCTGCGCGGGGAGCGAGGGTACCAGGTCGAACTCAGAAATGGCGGCCTCCATGTTTTACAGCCGGCTGTTGGCCGCCGCCGCCCTTAGGAGCCACCGGCCCCGGACGGCGCTGCGGGCCGCCGCCCAGGTATTGCTGCCCAGCCTGCTTTCACCTCAAGGGTCGACAGGAGAAAGGGAGAGGTGGGACCGGTGGCCCCTGTGGGCGAAATGTGAGGGGACCCAGGGCCCGGCTTGGGGTCACTTCGCCGGCGATGACATTTCCTGGGTGCCCTGGCGGTTCCGTGGGCGGCTTGCCCGGGAGTGCTGCTTGCCAGGACTGCGAGCAGGCCCTGTTTGCGCCGCTTGTCTCCAGCCCTCAGTCGGCTAGGAGGTCCGGCCCCTGCTGCTCCCCTGGTTTCTGAGGGGAAGACGGGGAGTGGGCGGGCTCGGAATGGAGGTGAAGGGGTCGGAGTAGTTTCTGCTGCCACCCCACGTCCCCGGCTGCGGGCCGAGGCCTCTGCGGCCCCTCTTTGGGTAGGGGGGGAATGCCCTTCAAGTGTATTTTGTGTCTCGGGGAGCTGTCACAGGTAGGAATGATTGAAGACGACCAGCAGTGACTGCGGACTTGCCCTACTCGAAGTATTGATGTATATATTGTTCTGTTAGAAGTTTAACAGTTGGGGAAGAAAAATGATCTTTTGGATCACTTAATTTCTGGACAGACTGTAACGTAGTAGCCACTGTTGTTATGTTTTTAAGTATTCATAGCGTGTCACGTACTGTGCTAAGCTCATTAGGTTTTTCAGCAACACTGAAAGAGATAGTAAGACCTGCATCGTTGGTACTGTGACTGTGGCTAAGAGAACAAGTAATTTGGGTCAGGTAACCTAGCAGGTAAGGTGAAAGCTGAGAACTTTTAATTTCAGAACTGTCTGGTTCAGAAGCCAGAGTATTTGAGTCTGCTATACAACGTCAAGAACATAAAATTGGCTTGTTCTTTCCCATAGTTACACCAAGAGACGGTGGAAGAGTATGATTGGGCTTCTTTGCCACCCTGGCAAAGATATTTAGTTTTGGGTGCAAAGACAATTGGTCCTCCCTGACTTTTTGAATGGGACACAGAGGTGCATAGTCCAGGAAACCTGTTCAAGTTCACACATTGAGTTTAGCCTTTCTCTTCAACATTTTGTTTAGTCCTCATTCTGTTGTTTTTTGTATTTTGTTGAAATAGTCCATTTTATGAGCATATGATTAAGAGATTTTCTTGGATTTGGCCAGGAATTGGTAACCTTTTGGCAGTAGGAATCTTTTTTTTTTTTTTTTTTTTTTTTTTTTAGTTTTATATTCTATTTACTTGGCACATAATTGTATATATTTTTGGGGTTTAGTGTGTGTTTCAGTATATGTATACATTCAGTATATGCCTACCAGGGTAAGTAGCATATCCATCACCATATACATTTTTCATTTCTTTGTGGTAAGAACATCCTCTCTTCTAGCCATTTTATTTTATTTTTTTTTTTTTTTTGGTACCGGGGATTGAACTCAGGGGCACTTGGACCACTGGGCCACATCCCCAGCCCTTTTTTTTTTGTATTTTATTAGAGACAGGGTCTCACTGAGTTGCTAAGTGCCTCGCCATTGCTGAGGCTGGCTTTGAACTCGTGATCCTCCTGCCTCAGCCTCCCAAGTGCTGGGATTACAGGGGTGTGCCACCGCCCCCCCCTTCTTCTAGCCATTTTAAAATAAATAATACATGGTTGTTAATCACAGTCACCCTGCTGTGCGATAGAACACTAGAACTTACTCCTACTATCTAATTGTAACTTTGTACTAGTTGAGCAGCCTCTCCTTTCTGGGAGCAGGAATCTTTTCCTCTGATCCATTTAGCTAATTAGATGCTACCAGTGAATTATCTACTACTGACTTAGTGTTCTGTATATATTGCTATTGTTTGTTTACATATCTGTGAACTCTGTGGCTGGGACCAATTTGGCTTTGTTTTTTAGCACATTGTTATATTGACATTCAAAAAATATTTGAGTATATGATCATTTTTGCCAGCCTTATTCTAGGTACTCACTTGCTGCCCCTGCCCCATTTTGTTTATGTGTACACCTCTTTAACCACAATCCAGATCAAGATATATAATGTTTTCAGCTCTCAGAAAACTTCTTTGTTCCCTCTCTTTATCAATACTCTCCTACAGAAGGTCACCACTAATTATTATGACTTCTACCATCATAGATTGATACTGTCTGGTTTTGATCTATATAAAAAGAGATCATATAGGAATGTATTTTTGTGTCTAGCTTCTTTCCTTCAACATTATGTTTGTGAAATTAATCTACTGATATGTTTGTGAAATTAAGCAATAGTTAGTTTTTTTTTTTTGTTACTTGTTTATTGCTCTTTAATATCCTATTATATGAATGTAACACAAACTATCCATTCCCTTGTTGATGGACAGTCAGGTCATTTACCTTTTTTGTCTGTTTTGAAAAAGCCTACTGTGGTCATTCTTATATATGTCTTTTGGTAGACATCAGTCTCATTTCTGGTGATACATACCTAGGAATGAAATTTCTGGGTCAGAAGATAGATGTTCAGGAAAGTGTGGGAGGTTGCTGACTTTTATTATTGAAGTGACAGTATCAAGGAATTGAGTTCTCTAGCTGAAATGTTAGTCAGGATTTTAGCCTACCAAATGAATCATAAATGAGCTGCTATATACTGTAGGGTCCTTAAGAATCAACTGAGTGAATTGTTACTAATGCAGGTTTCCTTGGGCCCAGTCCAGAGATTCTGATATTTTTAGATGAGGTCAGGGCCCAGGAATCTGCATTTTTAGATGCAGATTTAATTTTGATGCAACAGATCATGATCCTACTTTAAGAAGCAGAATTTATATGAGACTCCTTTAAATTCAGTTCTTATGATATTGTGTGTTTCATATGAACCATGTTTCAGTATATTGCATTCTGTGTGGAGATAATGAAAGTATATGGCTAAACCTTAAAAGTGGTTCCACTGTAGTCTTCCAGGACTTGCAATGTACTTAATTTGTTCTGTATATTGCTTTACAAAGGTGATAGATAGGATTGAGGAGTTTGAAAAAAGGATGAAGGTGTTTCAACATGTTATATGATATGTTAAGCCTAGGCTCTAACTTGGTGGAGGCTTTGGGACTACTAGGTGATGGAGATCTTGCTGATGGTCATCTTTTCCATGTTGTGGCCCTTCTTTATCTTTTCTATGTTGTGGCCCTAATATGGGAAACTGAAAGTCTAGCCTTCATATTCCTTTCTCTTTGGGCAGTAAGATATAAGCTATTTCCTGCTTCTTTTTGTAAGAGTAATTCTGACTCAGCTATACTCAGGGAAATATTAGTTTTCTTTTCCACTGTATAAAACAGCACTCTCTCATCTTTATTTTCTTTTTACTGTTTCTTATTGCAGTCTGGCATAATGTTTATTTATGGTCTGTCTCTGTCCCTAGTGTTCTTACACATACACTAGAATGTAAACCTTAAGGGATAGAGTTATATAGTTTGGTTTTCTGCTCTATTTCTAGTATCTAGATGGTCAATAAATATTTGATATGATGAGTGAATGTTCAAAATAGATTGAAAAGCAAAGAGTTTTTACTTGGCCTTCTTGGGAGCTTTTCCACTCCAACTGTGAAGGACAAACACCTGAACAGGTCTTGTAAAAGAGGTTCTAGGTAAGGGGATAATTTGGAAGAATACCTTAAAGATGGTGTTGCAGATTGGTTCTGAGATTTTTTTTTTTTTTTTTTTTTTTTTTTTTTTTTTTTTTTTTGTACTGGGGATTGAACTCCAGGGGCACTTGACCACTGGGTCACATCCCCAGCCCCTTTTTTGTATTTTATTTAGAGAGTTGTGTGGAAGAAATTTATTGGAAAGTGATCTCTGAATCTAAACCTGTGGGAGAGTGAAGACAGGAGAGTTGAGTAAACCTGTGGGTGGGAGTAGAATTGTGGTGCAGTTATAACAGACCTGCCATTCTTATGGGAGATTTCAAACCAGGATGGCTCTTCTAAATTGTCCCCAATTGGAATGAGGTACCAGGTCTTTATATTCCTCCCCCTACTCCTATTGATGTCAGTGTGTGCATGCTGCCAGTAGGAAGGAGGTGTGATTTTGGCCAAGGAGATGCCAATGAGAGGATTTACCTTAGAGCTATCAGCAGTCAGCACTCCCAGCAGCTGTGGCTATAAGTGCCTTGGTCCTGAAGGAGGGATCTGGGCAGCACACCACAGTATCCACTACAGGTGAAGCCAAGGTTTCTGAGTTTTGAGTGTTTGAAAAAGTAACGGTACCAAATCATTCAGTCATTACATATCTAGTGCCAGATGATTTGGTAGGTGCTGGAGAAATGGTAGAGGGGGAGGTTGGGAAGTATTTTTGGTTTGGTGGAAAAGATGAAATTGTTTTTAGATCTGCTGAATTTGCCATTCAGGTAAAAATGACCAGTAGGTCATTAGAGATGATAGTAAAGCTCAAATGTAAGATAAGAACTTGAGATGATGAGGAAATAGTTAAAACTGTAAGGATAATGTTGATAATTAGCTAATAGATTAGCTTTCAGTTTTATGCTGTAGTTCATTACTCTAATTTGATGATTTAATTAACAATTTTTTATTATGCTTATGAAGAACCAAGTACTCATTATATAAACACAGTATTTCAAGAAGTTGTTTCTTTTTTTTTTTTTCATTTTTATAATGTTTAATACAAATCTTTCCAGACTTACTTTGGTTCATAAACCAAAAAAGAAAGTTATTTGCCTTCTCTGTGCATCAAGTTTCTCTTGTATAAAATTGGAATAAAAAGCATACATTGTAAGGCTTAAATTAATACTTGCAAAGTATTTTTTAAACAGTGCCTGAAATAGTAAATACTCAGTTTGTTACTATTATTATTTTTTTGCACTTTTTATACCTTTTTTAATTTTAACTTTTTATACATGTTTACAGAGTACATTTCATTTCATATCACATATAAAGAGCACAATTTCTCAAGTTGCTGGTTTTATATAAGGTATTTTTACAACAATTGTGTCTTCATACATGTATTTAGGGTGGTCATGAATAACTCAGTCTGCCATTATTCCTATCCCCTTGCCCCCTTCCCCCTCAAGAAGTTGTTTCTAACAATAACTGCCAAGTCATTGTCATACATAAATATGTCCCTAATTTCTCTAGGTTCTGGGAAGTTCTGGATTGTTTAATAACCATGGACTCCAAATACAGCAGCAACAGCAAAGGAATCTCTCACTACATGAATACATGAGTATGGAATTGTTGCAAGAAGCTGGTGTCTCCGTTCCCAGAGGATATGTGGCAAAGTCATCAGATGAAGCTTATGCAGTTGCCAAAAAATTAGGTACTAAATTAAAACAAACAAAAACCAAAAAAAACAAAAAATCTTATGCCACCTTGACGTGGATTTTTTTTTTTTTTTTTTTTAATTGAATCCAGGGGAGCTTAACCACTGAGCCACATCCCCAGCTGTACTTATTTTTTATTTTGAGACAGGGTCTCACCAAGTTGGACCTCTTAGGGTCTTGCTAAGTTGCTGAGCCTGGCCTAGAACTTGTGATCCTCTTGCTTCAGCCTCCTGAGTTGCTGGGATTATGGGCATGCACCACCACTACTGGCCTTGATATGAAATTTTGATAAGATATGAACTTTACTTTTGGTTTGATGACAACTTTTAGCTTTTATTTTAAAAAATAAATTTCATTTACTTAAAAGTAGAGCTTTATGATACTTGAAATTCTAAAATTATTATGAGACAGTTTTGAGCTCCTGTAGTGCTGGTGACTTAGCAGTCAGTTATATTGGCATTAGGAAGCTGAAATCCTGTTTTTAGTTGGAATATAATTATGGGGAAGAAGATTCTGTTTACTACTTTGTTGCATGAAGGATTGGTGGCTGTGCTGATTTCAGGGAAATGGTGAAGGAAATTTTAGCTGTTCATGTTGTTATAAAGAGAGGCCCAGTACATTCTTCCTGGGTCCCCTTAGGAGTGCTCTGCCACTGAGCCACATCTCCAGCCACAACCACCCCCCTTTTTTTAAATTTATTTTTTGTGGTGCTGGGTATTGAACACAGGTACTCATGTATGCCAGGCAAGTGCTGTACCACTGAGCCACTTCCCAGCCCTTTTATTTTGAGCAGGGTCTGAAAAAGTTGCCCAGGCTGGCTTCAAGCTTGTGATCCTCCTGCCCCAGTTTCTGGGAAATATAGGCAAGCACCACCATGCCTGGTTTCCTCCTTGTTTTTTTTTTTTTTTTTTTTGTTTTTTTTTTTCAATATGACATGTTTTATTTTTTTTTTTTCAAATTTATTTTTTATTCCAAGTTGTTAGAAATGACAGCAGAATGTATTACATTTCATATTATACTTGTAGAGCACATTTTTACATATCTCTGGTTGTATACAAAGTATATTCACACCATTCGTGACTTCATACATGCACTTAGTCCTCCTTGTTTTTGATGTGAAAAACACGGGCGCATGGGAGAAAAAAGAAGTTGAGCTCTAGAATGTGAGCTCCATGAGAGCAGGGTTTCTTTGTCTTATTCATTCACTGATATACACCAAAGTCTTAGAAGAATGCCTGACACTTAGGAAATTAGATCTTAATATTTGTTAAATTAATTAAATGCATGCTTATGTTTATTAGAAGATTCTTTTATTGATGACAGAAACTTTAATAACTTTGTTATTTTGAACTTTATTAATCTCTTAATTAAAAAAACAATTTTTTGACTTTAGAAAATAAGCTTGTTTACATTTCTGATGATTTAACATGAGAACATAATAATGAAATAATGTACTAGCTATGCCCTGCATTTCATCCCACCAATTTTATGTATACAATTTAGCACAATTAATCTCTCTTGTATATACATTTGATTAATATGGCTTTAAATATGCTTTGGTGAAGACTTTACTTTTATTAGTTTTTCAAGAAAGATATGGAAAATTTATGAAATGTTTAAAAATTTAAAGTTTTCATCTTGGTTTTTGTATGTATTTGTTTCTTGAATGGGTTTTTCTCTGAAGAGTGAGTGCATATACAAGTTCAGAAAATTATTACATAAGCTCTGTTTTTGAATGAGTTTGCCATGATTTCCTTGATTTAGAGGCATGATTTTTTTTTATAGTTGTTGTAGTGATTAATAATCACAAATCCTTTTATTCAGTTTAGAAGCAAAGTTCTTTTTTTTTTTTCAGCAAAAGCTTTAAGTTCATATTAATGTTAGTGGAATTTTTGTTAGTTAAAAGGTGACTTGTAGTTTGAATTTGTGTGTGGTTAATATCAATAGGACCTGGTTTATATATCATGAAGTCAGTAAAAACTTTCTCTATTTCCAAATCATTTATAATTGGTTTTCTTTAACCAGTTTTCTGTATGTTTTGCCATTTAGTCAAATTTTTATTGTTCTGTCAGAAAAAATAATTTTTGTAAAAATTTGTTGTAAAGTGCACAGGA
>JAKELJ010001095.1:0-11807 GCA_025594165.1 Tamias sibiricus
AAGAGTTTCAATACTCAAACAGGAACAGCAGATATTAGCCATCTTGGAAATATAATTCCATGTTTCTTATCCAGTTCTGGGTACCTAGGTTTCTTTGATGTATTTTCTCAATGAAACTCTGAAAAAATGATTCTTTCATGTGCCCCTCATCGGCTACCCATATCTCCCCCCTTGGTCAATCCATCATCACGGGTTTTTTTGTTTAGAGCCTATTGGATGTTTTTCCCCTCTGATTAGCCCGCGAATTTTCACTGTATCACCCCTCTGAACTTGTATTTCCTCAAATGGTTATATGCTTTAACTTTGCTATTATGCCTGAAATGCACTTCATAGCATCACATAAAGCACAACTGTGCTTCTGTCCTGGTTCACAGGATATCTCAAATGCTGAATCACTAGGTAGCAACTTGAGTTTTGAACTCTGACAGCAATAGCGATTTAGGCCACTACTGGAAATAATTCCATGTTTTCTTATGCTTCTGGGTACTTAGGTTTCTTTGTGGGGTTTTTAATTTCAATGGAAATTCTGATAATATACATTTCTCACCATCATGTGCCCCTAGATCCTAGGCTCCCCAACGTTTTGGTCATTCACTCCTTCAAGGGTGGTTTTGTTTACTGTCTATTGGATTATTTACCCTGATTTAAGGTATAAATGCCTGAAAACGCCTGTGGAGTTGAATTCTTAAATTGGTTTATGTGTTGATCATTTAAAAAATGCTGATACATCACTTTTTGTCCCAAGAGCAACACTGCATAGCTCACGAGACGCGCTGGTTCAAGTATCTCAAAGCTGAATCACTAGGTAGCAAAAGAGTTTCAAACTCACAGAAAAGCTTTTTTAGCCACTGGAAATAATTCCATGTTTCTTAGCTTGTGGTATTAGGTTTCTATCTTGTGTATTTCAATGAAAACTGTGACAAAATGATACTCGCTCATGTGCCCCTCAGGCTCCCCCAAATTTGCGTCAATCCACCATCACGGTGTGGTTTTGTTTAGAAGTCTATTGGATATTTACCCTGATTAGGCGAATATCACTGAAAACTCCTGTAGTTTAATTCCTCAATGGTTAATGCTAGAACTTTGAAAAATGCAGACCAAGCACTTCAGATCACAAGAGCACACTGTGCTTCTGTCCTGGTTCAAGTATCTCAAAGCTGAATCACTAGGTCCCCACAAAAAGTTTCAAACTCACAGAAAAGCGATTTAGCCAACTGGAAATAATTCCATGTTTCTTAGCTTCTGGGTAGCTAAGGTTTCTTTGTGTATAATTCAATGAAACTCTGACAAAATGATTCTCTCTTGTGCCCCCTCATGGCTCCCCAAATTTGGTCATCCAGCATCTCTCAGCATCTCGGGTTTTTTTTATTTAAAACCTATGTGGGATGTTTACCCTGATTAGGCGAATTTCACTGACAAACCGCCTGAAGTTTAATTCCTCAATGGTTACAAGCTAGAACTTTGAAAATGCAGAAAAAGCACTTCATATCACAGAAGCACACTGTGGCTTCTGTCCTGGTTCAAGTATCTCAAAGCTGAATCACTAGGTAGCAAAAGAGTTTTCAAACTCACAGAAAAGCGTTTTAGCCTACTGGAAATAATTCCATGTTTCTTAGCTTGTGGGTATTAGGTTTTCTTTTGTGTATTTCAATGAAACTGTGACAAACATGATTCTCTCTTGTGCCCCCACATGGCTCCCCAAATTTGGTCATCCCCACCCCAGCATCACGTGGGTTTTTTATTTAAAACCTATTGATGTTTACCCTGATTAGGCGAATTTCACTGAAAATCGCCTGTAGTTCCAATTCCTCAATGGTTAATCTAGAACTTTGAAAATGCAGAGTAGCCATTTTCAGATCACAAGAGCACACTGTGCTTCTGTCCTGGTTCAAGCTATCTCTAAGCTGAAATCACTAGGTAGCAAAAGAGTTTTCAAACTCACAGAAAAAGCGATTTAGCCAACTGGAAATAATTCCATGTTTCCCTTATCTTCTGGGTACTAGGGTTCTTTGTGTATTTCAATGAAACTCTGAAAAAATGATTCTCTCTTGTGTCCTCATGGCTCCCCAAATTTGGTCATCTCACCATCACGGTTTTTTTGTTTAGAGCCTATTGGATGTTTACCCTGATTAGGCGGAATTTCACTGAAAATGCCTGTTATTTTAAATCCTCAATGGTTAATGCTAGAACTTTAAAAGCGCAGAAACAACACCCTAGATCACAAGATCACCACTGTGCTTCTATCCTGGTTCAAGTATCTCAAAGCTGAATCACTAGGTAGCAAAAGAGTTTCAAAACTCACATAAAAGCTTTTTTAGTCCAACTGGAAATAATTCCATGTTTTCGTAGCTTGCTGGGTAACTAGGTTTCTTTGTGTATTTCAAATGAAACTCTGACAAAATGATTCTCTCTTGTGTCCCCTCATCGGCGCGGCTCCCCTAATTTTGTCATTCTCACCATCCACGAGGTTTTTTGTTTAGAGCATTTTGGATGTTTACCCTGATTAGGCGAATTTCACTGAAAACGCCTAATAGATTAAATCCTCAATGGCTAATTACTAGAACTTTGAAAATGCAGTAAAGCACTTCAGATCACAAGAGCACACTGTGCGTCTTTCCTGGGTTCAAAGTATCTCAAAGCTGAATCACTAGGTAACAAAAGAGTTTCAAACTCACAGAAAAGCGTTTTTAGCGAACTGCAAATAATTCCATGTTTCTTAGCTTCTGGGCACTAGGCTTCTTTGTGTAATTTCAATGAAACTCTGAAAAAATGGATTCTCTCATGTGCCCCTCAAGTGCTCCCCAAGTTTTGTCATCCCACCATCAAGGTGATTTGTTTACAGTCTATTGGATGTTTACCCTGATTAGGCGAAAATGCCTAATTAACGCCTGTGATTTTAAATATTCTTAAATGGTTATGGCTATTACTTTAAAAAACGCAGAACAAACACTTTAGTTCACAAGAGCACACTGTGCTTCTCTCCTGGTGTCAAGTATCTCACAAGCTGAATCACTAGGTAGCAAAAGAGTTTCAAACTCACAGAAAAGCGTTTTAGCGAACTGGAAATAATACCATATTTCTTAGCTTGTGGGTACTAGGTTTCTTCGTGTATTTCAATGAACTCTGACAAATTGGATTCTCTTTTGTGCCCCTTGTGTCTCCCCAAATTTGGTCAATCCACCATCTCGGCTTTTTTTGTTTAGAGCCTATTGGATGTTTACCCTGATTTGGCGAATTTCACTGAAAACGCCTGTAGATTAATTCTTCAATGGTTTTAATGCTAGAACTTTGAAAATGCAGAAAAGCACTTCAGATCACAAGAGCACACTGTGCTTTCTGTCCATGGTTCAAGTATCTCAAAGCTGAATCACTAGATAGCAAAGAGTTTCAAAACTCATAGAAAGCGATTTTAGCGAACTGGAATAATTTTAATGTTTCTTAGCTTCTGGGTACTAGGTTTCTTTGTGTATTTCAATGAAACTTTGACAAAATGATTCTCTCTTGTGCCTCTCATGGCTCCCCCAAATATGGTCATCCCACCATCATGGGTTTTTTCTTTAGAGCCTATTGGATGTTTACCCTGATTAGGCGAATTTCACTGAAAACGCCTGTTAGTTTAATTCCTCAATGGTTAATGCAAGAACTTTGAAAATGCAGAAAAGAACTTCAGATCACAAGAGCACACTGTGCTTCTTTCCTGGTTCAAGTATCTCAAAGCTGAATCACTAGGTAACAAAAGAGTTTCAAACTCACAGAAAAGCGTTTTAGCGAACTGGAAATAATTCCATGTTTCATAGCTTCTGGGCACTAGGTTTCTTTGTGTATTTCAATGAAACACTGAAAAAATGATTCTCTCATGTGCCCCTCAAGACTCCCAAGTTTGGTCATCCCACCATCAAGGGTGTCTTGTTTACAGTCTATTGGATGTTTACCCTGATTAGGCGAAAATGCCTGAAAAACGCCTGTGAGCTTTATTCTTAAATGGTTAATGCTAGAACTTTAAAAACGCAGAACAACACTTTAGTTCACAAGAGTACACTGTGCTTCTGTCCTGGTTCATGTATCTCAAAGTTGAATCACTAGGTAGCAAAAGAGTTTCAAACTCACAAAAAAGCTTTTTTAGCCAACTGGAAATAATTCCATGTTTCTAGCTTGTGGGAACTACGTTTCTTTGTGTATTTCAAAGAAACTCTGACAAAATGATTCTCTCTTGTGCCCCTCATGGCTCCCCAAATTTGGTCATCCCACGATCACGGGTTTTTTGTTTAGAGACTATTGAATGTTTACCCTGATTAGGCGAATTTCACTGAAAACGCCTGTGAGTTTAATTCTTAAATGGTTAATGGCTAGTACTTTAAAAACGCAGAACAACACATTAGTTCACAAGAGCACACTGTGCTTCTGTTTTGGTTCAAGTATCTCAAAGCTGAATCACTAGGTAGCAAAAGAGTTTCAAACTCACACAAAAGCATTTTAGCCAACTGGAAGTAATTCCATGTTCCTTAGCTCGTGGGTACTATGTTTCTTTGTGTATTTCTATGAAACTCTGACAAAATGATTCTCTCTTGTGCCAATCATGTTTCCCCAAATTTGGTCAATCCACCACGATGGGTTTATTGTTTAGAGCCTATTGGATGTTTACCCTGATTAGGCGAATTTAACTGAAAACGCCTGTGAGTTTTAATTCTGAAATGGTTAATGCTAGTACTTTAAAAACGCAGAACAACACATTAGTTCACAAGAGCACACTGTGCTCTGTCCTGGTTCAAGTATCTCAAAGCTGAATTACTAGGTAGCAAAAGAGTTTCAAAACTCACAGAAAAGCAATTTAGCCAACTGGAAATAATTCCATGTTTCTTACTTCTGGGTGCTAGGTTTCTTTGTGTATTTCAATGAAACTCTTGACAAAAATGATTCTCTCTTGTGCCCCTCATGGCTCCCCCAAATTTGGTCATCCCCAGCATCACGGGTTTTTTTATTTAAAACATATTGGATGTTTTATCCCTGATTAGGCGAATTTCACTGAAAACGCCCTGAAGTTTTTAATTCCTCAATGGTTAAAGCTAGAACTTTGAAAATGCAGAAAATGCACTTCATATCACAAGAGCACACTGTGCTTCTGTCCTGGTTCAAGTATCTCAAAGCTGAATCACTAGGTAGCAAAAGAGTTTCAAACTCACAAAAAGCTTTTTAGCCAACTGGAAATAATTGCAAGTTTCTTGGCTTGTGTGAACTAGGATTCTTTGTGTATTTCTATGAAACTCTGACAAAATGATTCTCTCTTGTGCCCCTCATGGCTCCCCAAATTTGGTCATCCCACCATAACGGGTTTTTTTTTAGAGCCTATTGGATGTTTACCCTGATTAGGGCGAATTTCACTGAAAACGCCTGTAGTTTAATTTACTCAATGGTTAATGCTAGAACTTTGAAAATGCAGAAAAGCACTTTAGATCACAAGAGCTCACTGTGCTTCTTTCCTGGTTCAAGTATCTCAAAGCTGAATCACTAGGTACAAAAGAGTTTCAAACTCACACAAAAGCGTTTTAGAGAACTGGAAATAATTCCATGTTTCTTAGCTTCTGGGCCTAGGTTTCTTTGTTATTTCAATGAAACTCTGAAAAATCATTCTCTCATGTGCCCCCTCAGGCTCCCCAAGTTTTTTCATCCCACCATCAAGGGTGTTTTGTTTACAGTCTATTGGATGTTTACCCTGATTAGGCAAAAATGCCTGAAAAACGCCTGTGAGTTTAATTCTTAAATGGTTAATGCTAGAACTTTAAAAACGCAGAACAACACTTTAGTTCACAAAAGCACACTGTGCTTCTGTCCTGGTTCAAGTATCTCAAAGCTGAATCATAGGTAGCAAAAGAGTTTCAAACTCACAGAACAGCGATTTAGCCAATGGAAATAATTCCATGTTTCTTAGCTTCTGGGTACTAGGTTTTTCTTTGTGTATTTCAATGAAACTCTGAAAAAATGATTCTCTCTGTTGTGCCCCTCATGGCTCCCCAAATTTGGTCAATCCACCATCACGGCTTTTTTGTTTAGAGCCTATTGGATATTTACCCTGATTAGGCGAATTTCACTGAAAACCACCTGTTAAGTTGAATATCCTCAATGGTTAATGCTAGTACTTTAAAAGTGCAGAACAACACCTTATGATCACAAGAGCACACTGTGCTTCTATCCTGGTTCAAGTATCTCAAAAGCTGAATCACTAGGTAGCAAAAAGAGTTTCAAACTCACATAAAAGCTTTTTTAGCCAACTGGAAATAATTCCATGTTTCTTAGCTTCTGGGTACTAGGTTTACTTTGTGTATTTCAATGAAACTCTGACAAAATGATTCTCTCTGTGTCCCTCATGGCTCCCTAATTTTGGTCATCTCACCATCACGGGTTTTTTGTTTAGAGCCATTTTGGATGTTTACCCCTGATTAGGCGAATTTCCACTGAAAACGCGCTATTAGATTAATTCCTCAAATCGGCTAATTCTAGAACTTTGAAAATGCATGAAAAGCACTTCAGATCACAAAAGCACAACTAAACAGTGCTTCTTCCTGGTTTCAAGTATCTCAAAGCTGAATCACTAGGTAACAAAAGAGTTTCAAACTCACAGAAAAGCGTTTTAGCGAACTGCAAATAATTCCATGTTTCTTAGCTTCTGGGCACTAGGGTTTCTTTGTGTATTTCAATGAAACTCTGAAAAAAATGATTCTCTCATGTGCTCTCTTGTGCCCCTCCAGGCTCCCCAAGTTTTGGTCATGGCCCCACCATCAAGGTGTTTTGTTTTACAGTCTATTGGATATTTACCCTGATTAGGCGAAAATGCCTAAAAACGCCTGTGATTTTAATTCTTAAATGGTTAATGCTAGAACTTTAAAAACGCAGAACAACACTTTAGTTCACAAGAGCACACTGTGCTTCTTGGTCCTGGTTCAAGTATCTCAAAGCTGAATCACTAGGTAAGCAAAAGAGTTTCAAAACTCACAGAAAAGCGAATTTTAGCCCACTGGAAATAATTCCATATTTCTTAGCTTTGTGGGTACTAGGTTTCTTCGTGTATTTCAATGACAACTCTGACAAAATGATTCTCTCTTGTGCCCCTCGTGTCTCCCCAAATTTGGTCAATCCACCATCTCGCCTATTTTTTGTTTAGAGCCTATTGGATGTTTACCCTGATTAGGCGAATTTCACTGAAAACGCCTGTAGTTTATAATTCTCATTCCATGGTTAATGCTAGAACTTTGAAAATGCAGAAAAGCACTTCAGATCACAAGAGCACACTGTGCTTCTGTCCTGGTTCAAGTATCTCAAAGCTGAATCACTAGGATAGCAAAAGAGTTTCAAACTCACAGAAAGCGATTTAGCTCAACTGGAAATAATTCCATGTTTCTTAGCTTCTGGGTTACTAGGTTTCTTTGTGTATTTCAATGAAACTCTGAAAAAATGATTCGTTCATCATGTGTGCCCCTCAGGCTCCCCCAAGTTTGGTCATCCCACCATCAAGGATGTTTTGTTACAGTCTATTGGATATTTACCCTGATTAGGCAAAAATGCCTGAAAACGCCCTGTGAGTTTAATTCTAAATGGTTAATGTTAGAACTTTAAAAATGCAGAACAACACTTTAGGTCACAAGAGCACACTTTGCTTCTCTCCTGGTTCAAGTATCTCAAAGCTGAATCACTAGGTAGCAAAAGAGTTTCAAACTCACAGAAAAGCGTTTTAGCCCACTGGAAATAATTCCATGTTTCTTAGCTTGTGGGTATTAGTTTTCTTTGTGTATTTCAATGAAACTGTGACAAAATGATACTCTCTTGTGCCCCTCAAGGCTCCCCAAATTTGGTCAATCCACCATCACGGGTTTTTAGTTTAGAGCCTATTGGATATTTACCCTGATTAGGGCGAATTATCACTGAAAAACTCCTGTAGTTTAATTCCTCAATGGTTAATGCTAGAACTTTGAAAATGCAGAAAACCACTTCAGATCACAAGAGCACACTCTGCTTCTGTCCTGGTTCAAGTATCTCAAAGCTGAATCACTATGGTAACAAAAGAGTTTCAAACTCACAGAAAAGCGATTTAGCCAACTGGAAATAATTCCATTTTCTTAGGCTTCTGGGTACTAGTTTCTTTGTGTATATCAATGAAACTCTGACAAAAATGATTCTCTCTTGTGACCCTCATGGCTCCCCCAAATTTGGTCATCCCAGCATCTCGGGTTTTTTATTTAAAACCTATTGGATGTTTTACCCTGATAAGGCGAATTTCACTGAAAACGCCTGAAGTATTTTAATTCCTCAATGGTTAAAGCTAAGAACTTTGAAAATGCAGAAAAGCACTTTCATATCACAAGGAGCACACTGTGCTTCTGTCCTGGTTCAAGTACTCAAAGCTGAATTCACTAGGTAGCAAAAGAGTTCAAACTCACAGAAAAGCGTTTTAGCCAACTGGAAATAATTCATGGTTTCTTATGCTTGTGGGTATTAGGTTTCTTTGTGTAATTTCAATGAAACTGTGACAAAATGATTCTCTCTTGTGTCCCTCATGCTCCCAAATTTGGTCTATCTCCAGACATCACGGGTTTTTTTATTTAAAACCTATTGGATGTTTACCCTGATTAGGGCGAATTCACTGAAAACGCTTGTAGTAATCAATTTCCTCCAATGGTTAATGCTAGAACTTTGAAAATGCAGAAAAGCATTTCAGATCACAAGAGCACACTGTGCGTCTGTCCTGGTTCAAGTATCTCTAAGCTGAATCACTAGGTTAGCAAAAGAGTTTCAAAACTCGACAGAAAAGCGATTTTAGCCAACTGGAAAATAAATTCCATGTTCTTAGCTTCTGGTACTAGGGTTCTTGTGTATTTCAATGAAACTCTGAAAAAAATGATTCTCTCATGTGTTCCCTAATGGCTCCCCAATTTGGTCATCTCACCATCACGGCTTTTTTGTTTAGAGCCTATTGATGTTTACCTGATTAGGCGAATTTCACAGAAAATGCCTGTATTTTAAATCCTCAATGGTTAATGCTAGAACTTTAAAAAGCGCAGAACAACACCTTAGATCACAAGAGCACACTGTGCTTCTATCCTGGTTAAGTATCTCAAAGCTGAATCACTAGGTAGCAAAAGAGTTTTCAAACTCACATAAAATGCTTTTTAGCCAACTGGAAATAATTCCATGTTTCTTAGCTTCTGGGTACTAAAGGTTTCTTTGTGTATTTCAATGAAACTCTGACAAAATGATTCTCTCCGTTGTGTCCCTCGATGCTTCCCCTAATTTTGGTCCCAATCTCACCATCACGGGTTTTTTTGTTTAGAGCATTTTGGATGTTTACCCTGATTAGGCGAATTTCACTGAAAACGCCTATTAGATTAAATCCTCAATGGCTTAATTCTAGTCTAGAACTTTGAAAATGCAGAAAAGCACCTTCAGATCACAAGAGCACACTGTGCATTCTTCCTGGTCAAGTATCTCAAGCTGAATCACTAGGTAACAAAAGAGTTTCAAACTCACAGAAAAGCGTTTTAGCGAACTGCAAATAATTCCATGTTTCTTAGCTTTGGGCACTAGGTTTCTTTGTGTATTTCAAATGAAACTCTGAAAAAATGATTCTCTCATGTGCCCCTCAAGGCTCCCCAAGTTTTGTCATCCCACCCATCAAGGTGTATTTGTTTACAGTCTATGGATGTTTACCCTGATAGGCGAAAATGCCTAAAAACGCCTGTGAGTTTTTAATTCTTAAATGGTAATAATGGTATTACTTTAAAAACGCAGAACAACACACTTTAGTTCACAAGAGCACACTGGTGCTTCTCTCCTGGTTCAAAGTATCTCAAAGCTGAATCACTAGGGTAGCAAAAGAAGTTTCAAACTCACAGAAAAGCGTTTAGCTGAACTGGAAAATAATTCCATATTTCTTAGGCTTGTGGGTACAAGGTTTCTTCGTGTATTTCAATGAAACTCTGACAAAATGATTCTCTCTTGTGCCCCTCGTGTCTCCCCAAATTTGGTCAATCCACCATCTCGGCTTTTTTTAGTTTAGAGGCCTATTGGATGTTTAACACCTGATTAAGGCGAATATCACTGAAAAACGCCTGTAGATTTAATTCTTCAATGGTTAATGCTAGAACTTTGAAAATGCAGAAAAGCACTTCAGATCACAAGAGCACACTGTGCTTCTGTCCTGGTTCAAGTATCTCAAAGCTGAAATCACTAGATAGCAAAAGAGTTTCAAACTCACAGAAAAGCGTTTTAGCGAACTGGAAATAATTCCATGTTTCTTAGCTTGTGGGTACTAGGTTTCTTTGTGTATTTCAATGAAACTCTGAAAAAATGATTCTCTCATGTCCCCCCCTCTCAAGGGCTCCCCAAGATTTGGGTCATCCCACCATCAAGGATGTTTTTGTTTACAGCCTATTGGATGTTTACCCTGATTAGGCGCAAATTCACCTGAAAACGCCTGTGAGTTTAATTCTTAAATGGTTAATGCAAGAACTTTAAAAATGCAGAACAACAACTTAGTTCAGAAAAGCACACTGTTCTTCTCTCCTGGTTCAAGTAATCTTCTCAAAGCTGATTCTCTAGGAAGCAAAAGTAGTTTCAAACTCACAAGAAAAGGCATATTAGCCCAACTGGGCAAAAATCCAATGTTATCTTAGCTTGTGGGTACTAAAGGTTTCTTGTGTGTATTATTCAATATGAATCACTGACAGAATGAGTCTCTTCTTGTGCCCCCTCATGCTCCCCAAATTTATTTCGATCCCACACCATACACTGTTGTGTATTTAGAGCCTAATTACGATTTGGTTTTACACACTGATTAGGGCCGCACTTCAACTAAAAACACCCTGTATTTTAAATTCCTCATGGTTAATGCTAGAACTTTGGAAATGCAGAAAAGCCACTTATGAATCACAAGAGCACACTGTGCTTCTGTCCTGGATTATAAGTAGTCTCAACGTTAAATCACTAGGTAGCAAAAGAGGTTCAAACTCACATAAAATCAATTTTAGCGAACTGGAAGTTATTCCATGTTTCTTAGCTTTTGGGCACATGGTTTTTCTTTGTGTATTTTCAAATGAATCTTCTGAAAAAAATGATTCTCACTCAAGTGGCCCCCTCAAATCTCCCCAAGTTTGGTCCATCCCACCAATCAAGGGTGTTTTTTTTTTACAGGTCCTTTTGGATGTTAACTCCTGAATAGCGAAAATGCCTGAAAACTCCCCTGTTGCATTATTTAATTCATTAACTAGAGGTTAATGCCTAGAATCATTTAAAAAACCGCAGAACATCACCTTAAGTTCACCATAGCCCAGTTACCTTCTGTCCTGGTTCAAGTATCTTCAAAGCAGAATCCACACTAGGTAGCAAAAGAGAATCAAAACTCACAAAAAAGCGTTTTAGCCAACTGGAAAAAATTCCATATTTCTTAGATTCTTGTGGGTACTATTTTTTTTCGGTGTATTTCAATGAACTCCTGACCAAATGATTCTCTCTTGGGCCCCTTCATGGCTCCCCAAAATTTGGTCAATCCACCATCGCAGTGTGCTTTTTTGTTATAGAGCCAATTGGTTTTTTTTACCCTGATAAGGGCTAATGTCCACTGAAAAATGCCCGTGAGATTAATTCCCTCAATGGTTAATGCTATAACATTTTAAAATGCCGAAAACCACTTCAGATCCAATAAGAGCACACTGTGGCTTCTGTCCCTGGTTCAAGTATCTCAAAGCTGAATCACTAGGTTGCAAAAATAGTTCCAACTCCACAGAAAAGGCGTATTAGCGAACTGGAAATAATTCCATGTT
>JAKELJ010001096.1:0-11794 GCA_025594165.1 Tamias sibiricus
GACTCTCTTTTGTTGCCCATTCATGGCTCCCCAAATTTGGTCATCTCTCACAATGACGGGGTTTTTATGTTTTAGAGCCTATTGTATGGTTTACCCTGATTTGGCGTATTTCACTGAAAACGCCTGTTAGTTTAAATCCTCATTGGTTAATTGCTAGAACTTTGATAAAAGCAGATCAAACACTTAGATTTCACATAGCGCACCCTGTGCTTCTATTCCTCGGTTTTCAAGATATCTCAAAGCTGGAATCACTAGGTAGCAAAAGAGTTTTCAAAAACTCAACAGAAATGCGATTTAGGCCAACTGGAAAATAATTCCAGTGTTTCTTAGCTTCTGGGTACTAGGTTTCTTTGTGTATTTCAATGAACTCTGAATAATGATTCTCTGCTTGTGCCCCTCATTGGCTCCACAAATTTGGTCATCCCACCATCACGGGTTTTTTGTTTAGAGTTATTGGATGTTTACCCTGATTAGGCGAATTTCACTGAAAACGCCTGTAGTTTAATTCCTCATGGTTAATTAGGCTTAGGGAACTTTGGAAAATGCAGACAAAGCACTTCAGATCAACAAGATCCTCACACTGTGCTTCTGTCTGGTTCAAGTATCGTCAAAGCTGAATCACTAGGGTATGCAAAAAGAGTTTCAAAACTCACAGGAAAAGCGATTTAACCAAATGGAAAATAATTCCATGTTTCTTAGCTTGTGGGTTACTAGGTTTCTTTGTGTATATTTCAATGAAACTCTGACAAAAATGATTCTCTCTCATGTGCCCCTCATGGCTCCCCAAATTTGGTCATCTCCACCATCACGGGTTTTTTGTTTTAGAGCCTGTTGGATGTTTACCCTGATTAGGCGAATTTCACTGAAAACGCCTGTAGTTTAATTCTTCAATGTTTAATGGCTTAGAACTTTGAAAATGCAAAAAAAGTAATAACTTCAGATCACAAGAGCACACTGTGCTTCTGTCCTGGTTCAAGTATCTCAAAGCTGAATCAATAGGTAGCAAAGAGTTTCAAACTCACAGAAAAGCAATTTAGCCAACTGAAATAATTCCATGTTTCTTAGCTTCTGGGTACTAGGGTTTCTTTGTGTATTTCAATGAAAACTCTGACAGAATGATTCTCTCTTGTGTCCCTCATGGCTCCCAAATTTGGTCATCCCACCATCACGGGTTTTTTGTTTAGAGCTATTGGATGTTTACCCTGATTAGGCGAATTTCACTGTAAAAGCGCATGTCTAGTTTAAATCTCAATGGTTATGCTAGGAACTTTAAAAACGCAGAACAACATTTAGATCACAAGAGCACACTGTGCTTCTATCTGGTTCAGTAGTATCTCAAAGCTGAATCACTAGGTAGCAAAAGAGTTTCAAACTCACAAAAAAGCGATTTAGCCAAATGAAATAATTCCATGTTTCTTAGCATCTGGGTTCGAGGTTTCTTTGTGTATTTCAATGAATCTCTGACAAAATGATTCTCTTTTGTGCCCCTCATGGTTCCCCAAATTTGGTCAATCCACCATCACGGGTTACTTGTTTAGAGCCTATTGAATGTTTTACCTTGATTAGGCGAATTTCACTGAAAACGCCTGTAGTTTAATTGCCTCAATGGTTAATGCTAGAAACTTTGAAAATGCAGAAAAGAACTTCAGATCACAAGAGCACACTGTGCTTCTGTCCTGGTTCAAGTATCTCAAAGATGAATCACTAGGTAGCAAAAGAGTTTCAAACTCACAGAAAAGCATTTTAGCAAACTGGAAATAATTCCAGGTTTCATAGCTAGTGGGTTCTAGGTTTCTTTGTGTATTTCAATGAAACTCTGACAAAATGATTCTCTCTTGTGCCCCTCATGGCTCCCAAATTTGGTCATCCCACCATCACGGGTTTTTTTTTGTTTAGAGCCTATTGGATGTTTACCTGATTAGGCGAATTTCACTGAAAATTCCTGTAGTTTAATTACTCAATGGTTAAAGCTAGAACTTTGAAAATGCAGAAAAGCACTTCAGATCACAAGAGCACACTGAGCTTCTTTCCTGGTTCAAGTATCTCATAGCTGAATCACTAGGTAACAAAAGAGTTTCAAACTCACAGAAAAGTGTTTTAGCGAACTGGAAATAATTCCATGTTTCTTAGCTTCTGGGCACTAGGTTTATTTGTGTATTTCAATGACACTCTGAAAAAATGATTCTCTCATGTGCCCCTCAAGGACTCCCCAAGTTTGGTCATCCCTCCATCAAGGATGTTTTGTTTACAGTCTATTGAATGTTTACCCTGATTAGGCGAAAATGCCTGAAAACGCCTGTGAGTTTAATTCTTAAATGGTTAATGCTAGAACTTTAAAAACGCAGAACAACACTTTAGTTCACAAGAGCACACAGTGTGCTTCTGTCTGGTTCAAGTATCTCAAAGCTGATTCACTAGGTAGCAAAAGAGTTTCAAACTCACAGAAAAGCGTTTTAGCCAACTGGAAACAATTCCATGTTTCTTAGCTTGTGGGTACTAGGTTTCTTTGTATATTTCAATGAAACTCTGACAAAATGACTCTCTATTGGCCCCCTCATGGCTCCCCAAATGTGGTCAATCCACCATCACGGGTTTTTTTTTTAGAGCCTATTGGATGTTTACCCTGATTAGGCGAATTTCACTGAAAACGCCTGTAGTTTAATTCTTCAATGGTTAATGCTAGAACATTGAAAATGCAGAAAAGCACTTCAGATCACAGGAGCACACTGTGCTTTTGTCCTGGTTCAAGTATATCAAAGCTGAATCACTAGGTAGCAAAAGAGTTTCAAACTCACAGAAGAGCAATTTAGCCAACTGGAAATAATTCCATGTTTCTTAGCTTCTGGGTACTAGGGTTTTTTGTGTATTTCAATGAAACTCTGACAGAATGATTCTCTCTTGTGCCCCTCATGGCTCCCCAAATTTGGTCATCCCACCATCAGGGTTTTTTGTTTAGAGTTATTGGATGTTTACCCTGATTAGGCGAATTTCACTGAAAACGCATGTAGATTAATTCCTCAATGGTTAAAGCTAGAACTTTGAAAAATGCAGAAAAGCACTTCATATCACAAGAGCACACTGTGATTCTGTCCTGGTTCAAGTATCTCAAAGCTGAATCACTAGGTAGCAAAAGAGTTTCAAACTCACAGAAAAAAGCGATTTAGCCAAATGGAAATAATTCCATGTTTCTTAGTTTGTGGGTACTAGGTTTCTTTGTGTATTTCAATGAAACTCTGACATAATGATTCTCTCTTGTGCCCCTCATGGCTCCCCAAATTTGGTCATCTCACCATCACGGGTTTTTTGTTTAGAGCCTATTCGATGTTTACCCTGATTAGGCGAATTTCACTGAAAACGGCTGTAGTTTAATTCCTCAATGGTTAAAGGTAGAACTTTGAAAAATGCAGAAAAACACTTCATATCACAAGAGCACACTGTGCTTCTGTCCTGGTTCAAGTATCTCAAAGCTGAATCACTAGGTAGCAAAAGAGTTTCAAACTCACAGAAAAAGCGATTTAGCCAAATGGAAATAATTCCATGTTTCTTAGCTTGTGGGTACTAGGTTTCTTTGTGTATTTCAATGAAACTCTGACATAATGATTCTCTCTTGTGCCCCTCATGGCTCCCCAAATTTGGTCATCTCACCATCACGGGTTTTTGTTTAGAGCCTATTGGATTGTTTACCCTGATTAGGCGAATTTCACTGAAAACGCCTGTTAGTTTAAATCCTCAATGGTTAATGCTAGAACTTTAAAAACGCAGAACAACACTTTAGTTCACAAGAGCACACTGTGCTTCTATCACTGGTTCAAGTATCTCAAAGCTGAATCACTAGGTAGCAAAAGAGTTTCAAACTCCACAGAAAAGCGATTTAGCCAAATGGAAAATAATTCCATGTTTCTTAGTTTGTGGGTACTAGGTTTCTTTGTGTATTTCAATGAAAACTCTGACATAATGATTCTCTCTTGTTGCCCCTCATGGCTCCCAAATTTGGTCATCTCACCATCACGGGTTTTTGTTTAGAGCCTATTGGATGTTTACCCTGATTAGGCGAATTTTCACTGAAAACGCCTGTAGTTTAATTCCCCAATGGTTAAGGTTAGAACGTTGAAAATGCAGAAAAACACTTCACATCACAAGAGCACACTGTGCTTCTGTCCTGGTTCAAGTATCTCAAAGCTGAATCACTAGGTAGCAAAAGAGTTTCAAACTCACAGAAAAGCGATTTAGCCAAATGGAAATAATTCATGTTTCTTAGCTTGTGGGTACTAGGTTTCTTTGTGTATTTCAATGAAACTCTGAAATAATGATTCTCTCTTGTGCCCTCATGGCTCCCCCAAATTTGGTCATCTCACCATCACGGGTTTTTGTTTAGAGCCTATTGGATGTTTACCCTGATTAGGCGAATTTCACTGAAAACGCCTGTTAGTTTAAATCCTCAATGGTTAATGCTAGAACTTTAAAAACGCAGAACAACACTTTAGATCACAAGAGCACACTGTGCTTCTATCCTGGTTCAAGTATCTCAAAGCTGAATCACTAGGTAGCAAAAGAGTTTCAAACTCACAAAAAGCGATTTAGCCAACTGAAAATAATTCCATGTTTCTTAGCATCTGGGTACGAGGTTTCTTTGTGTATTTCAATGAATCTCTGACAAAATGATTCTCTTTTGTGCCCCTCATGGTTCCCCAAATTTGGTCAATCCACCATCACGGGTTACTTGTTTAGAGCCTATTGAATGTTTACCTTGATTAGGCGAATTTCACTGAAAACGCCTGTAGTTTAATTGCTCAATGGTTAATGCTAGAACTTTGAAAATGCAGAAAAGAACTTCAGATCACAAGAGCACACTGTGCTTCTGTCCTGGTTCAAGTATCTCAAAGATGAATCACTAGGTAGCAAAAGAGTTTCAAACTCACAGAAAAGCATTTTAGCAAACTGGAAATATTCCAGGTTTCATAGCTAGTGGGTTCTAGGTTTCTTTGTGTATTTCAATGAAACTCTGACAAAAATGATTCTCCTCTTGTGCCCCTCATGGCTCCCCAAATTTGGTCATCCCACCATCACGGGTTTTTTGTTTAGAGCCTATTGGATGTTTACCCTGATTAGGCGAATTTCACTGAAAATTCCTGTAGTTTAATTACTCAATGGTTAAAGCTAGAACTTTGAAAATGCAGAAAAGCACTTCAGATCACAAGAGCACACTGAGCTTCTTTCCTGGTTCAAGTATCTCATAGCTGAATCACTAGGTAACAAAAGAGTTTCAAACTCACAGAAAAGTGTTTTAGCGAACTGGAAATAATTCCATGTTTCTTAGCTTCTGGGTTACTAGGTTTATTTGTGTATTTCAATGACACTCTGAAAAAATGATTCTCTCATGTGCCCCTCAAGACTCCCCAAGTTTGGTCATCCCTCCATCAAGGATGTTTTGTTTACAGTCTATTGAATGTTTTACCCTGATTAGGCGAAAATGCCTGAAAACGCCTGTGAGTTTAATTCTTAAATGGTTAATGCTAGAACTTTAAAAAACGCAGAACAAACACTTTAGTTCACAAGAGCACAGTGTGCTTCTGTCCTGGTTCAAGTATCTCAAAGCTGATTCACTAGGTAGCAAAAGAGTTTCAAACTCACAGAAAAGCGTTTTAGCCAACTGGAAACAATTCCATGTTTCTTAGCTTGTGGGTACTAGGTTTCTTTGTATAATATTTCAATGAAACTCTGACAAAATGACTCTCTCTTGGCCCCCTCATGGCTCCCCAAATGTGGTCAATCCACCATCACGGGTTTTTTTTTTTAGAGCCTATTGGATGTTTACCTGATTAGGCGAATTTCACTGAAAACGCCTGTAGTTTAATTCTTCAATGGTTAATGCTAGAACATTGAAAATGCAGAAAAGCACTTCAGATCACAGGAGCACACTGTGCTTTTGTCCTGGTTCAAGTATATCAAAGCTGAATCACTAGGTAGCAAAAGAGTTCAAACTCACAGAAGAGCAATTTAGCCAACTGGAAATAATTCCATGTTTCTTAGCTTCTGGGTACTAGGGTTTTTTGTGTATTTCAATGAAACTCTGACAGAATGATTCTCTCTTGTGCCCCTCATGGCTCCCCAAATTTGGTCATCCCACCATCACGGGTTTTTTGTTTAGAGTTATTGGATGTTTACCCTGATTAGGCGAATTTCACTGAAAACGCATGTAGATTAATTCCTCAATGGTTAAAGCTAGAACTTTGAAAATGCAGAAAAGCACTTCATATCACAAGAGCACACTGTGATTTCTGTCTGGTTCAAGTATCTCAAAGCTGAATCACTAGGTAGCAAAAGAGTTTCAAACTCACAGAAAAGCGATTTAGCCAAATGGAAATAATTCCATGTTTCTTAGTTTGTGGGTACTAGGTTTCTTTGTGTATTTCAATGAAACTCTGACATAATGATTCTCTCTTGTGCCCCTCATGGCTCCCAAATTGGTCATCTCACCATCACGGGTTTTTTGTTTAGAGCCTATTCGATGTTTACCTGATTAGGCGAATTTCACTGAAAAGCCTGTAGTTTAATTCCTCAATGGTTAAAGGTAGAACTTTGAAAATGCAGAAAAACACTTGATATCACAAGAGCACACTGTGCTTCTGTCCTGGTTCAAGTATCTCAAAGCTGAATCACTAGGTAGCAAAAGAGTTTCAAACTCACAGAAAAGCGATTTAGCCAAATGGAAATAATTCCATGTTTCTTAGCTTGTGGGTACTAGGTTTCTTTGTGTATTTCAATGAAACTCTGACATAATGATTCTCTCTTGTGCCCCTCATGGCTCCCCAAATTTGGTCATCTCACCATCACGGGTTTTTTGTTTAGAGCCTATTGGATGTTTACCCTGATTAGGCGAATTTCACTGAAAACGCCTGTTAGTTTAAATCCTCAATGGTTAATGCTAGAACTTTAAAAAACGCAGAACAACACTTTAGATCACAAGAGCACACTGTGCTTCTATCCTGGTTCAAGTATCTCAAGCTGAATCACTAGGTAGCAAAAGAGTTTCAAACTCACAAAAAAGCGATTTAGCCAACTGAAATAATTCCATGTTTCTTAGCAGTTCTGGGTACGAGGTTTCTTTGTGTATTTCAATGAATCTCTGACAAAATGATTCTCTTTTGTGCCCCTCATGGTTCCCCAAATTTGGTCAATCCACCATCACGGGTTACTTGTTTAGAGCCTATTGAATGTTTACCTTGATTAGGCGAATTTCACTGAAAACGCCTGTAGTTTAATTGCTCAATGGTTAATGCTAGAACTTTGAAAATGCAGAAAAGAACTTCAGATCACAAGAGCACACTGTGCTTCTGTCCTGGTTCAAGTATCTCAAAGATGAATCACATTGGTAGCAAAAGAGTTTCAAACTCACAGAAAAGCATTTTAGCAAACTGGAAATAATTCCAGGTTTCATAGCTTAGTGGGTTCTAGGTTTCTTTGTGTATTTCAATGAAACTCTGACAAAATGATTCTCTCTTGTGCCCCTCATGGCTCCCCAAATTTGGTCATCCCACCATCACGGGTTTTTTGTTTAGAGCCTATTGGATGTTTACCCTGATTAGGCGAATTTCACTGAAAATTCCTGTAGTTTAATTACTCAATGGTTAAAGCTAGAACTTTGAAAATGCAGAAAAGCACTTCAGATCACAAGAGCACACTGAGCTTCTTTCCTGGTTCAAGTATCTCATAGCTGAATCACTAGGTAACAAAAGAGTTTCAAACTCACAGAAAAGTGTTTTAGCGAACTGGAATAATTCCATGTTTCTTAGCTTCTGGGCACTAGGTTTATTTGTGTATTTCAATGAAACTCTGAAAAAATGATTCTCTCATGTGCCCCTCAAGACTCCCCAAGTTTGGTCATCCTCCATCAAGGATGTTTTGTTTACATTCTATTGAATGTTTACCTGATTAGGCGAAAATGCCTGAAAACGCCTGTGAGTTTAATTCTTAAATGGTTAATGCTAGAACTTTAAAAACGCAGAACAACACTTTAGTTCACAAGAGCACAGTGTGCTTCTGTCCTGGTTCAAGTATCTCAAAGCTGATCACTAGGTAGCAAAAGAGTTTCAAACTCACAGAAAAGCGTTTTAGCCAACTGGAAACAATTCCATGTTTCTTAGCTTGTGGGTACTAGGTTTCTTTGTATATTTCAATGAAACTCTGACAAAATGACTCTCTTCTTGGCCCCTCATGGCTCCCCAAATGTGGTCAATCCACCATCACGGGTTTTTTTTTTTTAGAGCCTATTGGATGTTTACCCTGATTAGGCGAATTTCACTGAAAACGCCTGTAGTTTAATTCTTCAATGGTTAATGGTAGAACATTGAAAATGCAGAAAAGCACTTCAGATCACAAGAGCACACTGTGCTTCTGTCCTGGTTCAAGTATTCTCAAAGCTGAATCACTAGGTAGCAAAAAGGGTTTCAAACTCACAGAAAAGCAATTTAGCGAAACTGGAAATAATTCCATGTTTCTTAGCTTCTGAGGTACTAGGGTTTTTTTGTGTATTTCAATGAAACTCTGACATAATGATTCTCTCTTGTGCCCCTCATGGCTCCCCAAATTTGGTCATCCCACCATCAGGGTTTTTTGTTTAGAGTTATTGGATGTTTACCCTGATTAGGCGAATTTCACTGAAAACGCCTGTAGATTAATTCCTCAATGGTTAAAGCTAGAACTTTGAAAATGCAGAAAAGCACTTCATATCACAAGAGCATACTGTGCTTCTGTCTGGTTCAAGTATCTCAAAGCTGAATCATAGGTAGCCAAAGAGTTTCAAACTCACAGAAAAGGGATTTAGCCAAATGGAAATAATTCCATGTTTCTTAGCTTGTGGGGTACTAGGTTTCTTTGTGTATTTCAATGAAACTCTGACATAATGATTCTCTCCTGTGCCCCTCATGGCTCCCAAATTTGGTCATCTCACCATCTCGGGTTTTTTGTTTAGAGCCTATTGGATGTTTACCCTGATTAGGCGAATTTCACTGAAAACGCCTGTAGTTTAATTCCTCAATGGTTAAAGGTAGAATTTTGATAATGCAGAAAAAACACTTCATATCACAAGAGCACACTGTGCTTCTGTCCTGGTTCAAGTATCTCAAAGCTGAATCACTAGGTAGCAAAAGAGTTTCAAAACTCAACAGAATAGCGATTTAGCCAAATGGAAATAATTCCATGTTTCTTAGCTTGTTGGGTACTAGGGTTTCTTTGTGTATTTCAATGAAACTCTGACAAAATGATTCTCTCTTGTGCCCCTCATGGCTCCCCAAATTTGGTCATCTCACCATCACGGGTTTTTTGTTTAGAGCCTATTGGATGTTTACCCTGATTAGGCGAATTTCACTGAAAAAACGCCTGTAGTTTAATTCTTCAATGGTTAATGTAGAAACATTGAATATGCAGAAAAAGCCACTTCAGATCACAAGAGCACACTGTGCTTTTCTGTCCTGGTTCAAGTATCTCAAAGCTGAATCACTAGGGTAGCAAAAAGGGTTTCAAACTCACAGAAAAGCAATTTAGCGAACTGGAAATAATTCCATGTTTCTTAGCTTCTGGGTACTAGGGTTTTTGTGTATTTCAATGAAACTCTGACAGAATGATTCTCTCTTGGCCCCCTCATGGCTCCTTAAATTTGGTCATCCACCATCACGGGTTTTTTGTTTAGAGTTATTGGATGTTTACCCTGATTAGGCGAATTTCACTGAAAACGCCTGTAGTTTAATTCCTCAATGGTTAAAGCTAGAACTTTGAAAATGCAGAAAAGCACTTCATATCACAAGAGCATACTGTGCTTCTGTCCTGGTTCAAGTATCTCAAAGCTGAATCACTAGGTAGCCAAAGAGTTTCAAAACTCACAGAAAAGGGATTTAGCCAAATGGAAATAATTCCATGTTTCTTAGCTTGTGGGTACTAGGTTTCTTTGTGTATTTCAATGAAACTCTGACATAATGATTCTCTCTTGTGCCCCTCATGGCTCCCCAAATTTGGTCATCTCACCATCTCGGGTTTTTTGTTTAGAGCCTATTGGATGTTTACCCTGATTAGGCGAATTTCACTGAAAACGCCTGTAGTTTAATTCCTCAATGGTTAAAGGTAGAACTTGAAAATGCAGAAAAACACTTCATATCACAAGAGCACACTGTGCTTCTGTCCTGGTTCAAGTATCTCAAAGCTGAATCACTAGGTAGCAAAAGAGTTTCAAACTCACAGAATAGCGATTTAGCCAATGGAAATAATTCCATGTTTCTTAGCTTGTGGGTTACATAGGTTTCTTTGTGTATTTCAATGAAAATCTGACAAAATGATTCTCTCTTGTGCCCTCATGGCTCCCCAAATTTGGTCATCCGACAGGATCACGGGTTTTTTGTTTAGAGCCTATTGGATTGTTAACCCTGATTAGGCGAATTTCACTGAAAAACGGCCTGGTTAGTTTAATTCCTCAATGGTTAATGCTAGAACTTTGAAAATGCAGAAAAGCACTTCAGATCACAAGAGCTCACTGTGCTTCTTTCCTGGTTCAATGTATCTCAAAGCTGAATCACTAGGTAAAAAAAGAAGTTTCAAACTCACAAAAAACGTTTTAGCCGAAACTGGAAATTATTCCTGTTTCTTAGCTTCTGGGCACTAGCTTTCTCTGTGTATTTCAATGAAACTCTGAAAAAATGATTCTCACATGTTGCTCCTCATGATTCCCCAAGTTTGGTCATCCCACCATCAGGGGTTTTTTGTTTACAGTCTATTGGATGTTTACCCTGATTAGGCAAAATTGCCTGAAAACGCCTGTGGTTTAATTCTTAAATGGTTAATGCTATTACTTTAAAAACGCAGCAAACAACACTTTAGTTCACAAGAGCACACTGTGCTTCTCTCCTGGTTCAAGTATCTCAAAGCTGCATCACTAGGTAGCAAAAGAGTTTCAAACTCACAGAAAGTGTTTTAGCCATCAGGAAATAATTCCATGTTTCTTAGCTTGTGGGTACTAGGTTTCTTTGTGTATTTCAATGAAAAACTCTGACAAATTTGATTCTCTCATTGTGCCCTCATGGCTCCCCAAATTTTGGTCAATCCCACCATTACGGGTTTTTTTTTTAGAGCTATTGGATGTTTACCCTCGATTAGGCGAATTTCACTGAAAAAACGCCTGTAGTTTTATCCTCAATGGTTAATGCTTAGAACTTTGGAAATGCAGAAAAGCACTTCAGATCACAAAGCACACTGTGCTTATGTCTCTGGTTCAAGTATCTCAAAGCTGAATCACTAGGTAGCAAAAGAGTTTCAAACTCACAGAAAAGCATTTTAGCCAACTGGAAATAATTTCCATGTTTTTTAACTTAGTGGGGTATTAGGTTTCTTTGTGTATTTCAATGAAACTCTGACAAAATGATTCTCTCTTGTGCCCTCATGGCTACCCAAATTTGGTCAAATCCACCATCACGGGTTTTTTGTTTAGTGCCTATTGGATGTTTACACTGATTAGGCGAATTTCATGAAAAACGCCCTGTCGTTTAATTCCTCAATGGTTAATTGTAGAACTTTGAAAATGCAGAATAAGCACTTCAGATCACTAGAGCACACTGTGCTTCTGTCCTGGTTCAAGTATCTCAAAGCTGCTGAATCCTAGGTAGCAAAAAAGAGTTTCAAACTCACAGAAAAGCGTTTTAGCCAACTGGAAATAATTCCATGTTTCTTAGCCCCCCCCTTCTGGGCACTAGGTTTCTTTCTGTATTTCAATGAAACTCTGAAAAAATGATTCTCTCTTGTGTCCTCATGG
>JAKELJ010001097.1:0-11772 GCA_025594165.1 Tamias sibiricus
TAAAAGAATTCTGATGCTTCAATTTAAACATTGCTAAATAAATTTTAGCATTATAAATCCTAGTATGGTGAGTCAAATTGAACCGCAATAATTTGGCATAATTTTCATAATGAAAGTTTTAATATAATACTTAATTTTTACAAATGAACTTATCTGTATTTATATATATATATATATATATATATATATATATATATATATATATAAATGTGAAAGATGGACTTCTAACACACAAACTACAGAAATACAAACACAACTATTATTCATTCATAAGTAATTTACTAAATGTCCTCATTGTGTCAAAATTTTATATATTTATTTATAGGAGTACCAGAAAAATAAAATTTGTTAAAACTCAATGATTTCTGATTATATCCACAAAATAATTTCTAATGGTCATTAGAAAATGAAAATAACCCAAATCTTTTTTTAGAGGACACATGAAACTGCACATACTACACATAGATATGTGAACACTTCAGAAATCCATTTCAAATTCCCCTTACTCCTTGGAGAAACTGTGAATCTAAATTATGAGAGTAATATGACATTATTAACATTTTGGTTTGAAAATAAGGATGTAAGTGGGTATCATAATTAATACCTTTTTACATTTTTAAAAACCAAGAAATGTTCTAAATGTTTTACTTTTATCAATTAGTTTGAAAATTTGTTTGCCAGTGAACAAACCTATTTTAATTGAGCATACATAAAATCAAGTGGCTGAAAACATTGAAAATATTGAAACAAATGTAAAGATTGCTTTTTTATTGTGGAGAATAAAACACACCACTTCCAAGGTTTTATACATAGTGCCAAGACCATGAAGTGCAAACTTTATATTTTCCTATGTCTGCCCTTTCAAGGGGAAAAGGCACAGAGAAGTGGAGAAGCTGTACTGATAAGGTCATATTCATTTCAAACCCCTGGCACTTACTGCTGTAAGGGAACCTGAGAATGCCTTAGGAAACAGATCTTCTCACAATGGAATAAATATTTACTTGAGAAAGATGTCACATAAAATGGTATGTTTATTTTCACCAAAATTGGCTGCTCCATATCAGGCTCCATAACAAGATCACTTTACTCCTTTAAAATAAGCAAAGGGAGAGTAGACTGGTTTCTATTTCCTTAATATTTTTGGTTCTGAATCATTCTTATAAACATTTGGAATTCATTAATATTGCTCTTCAATAGTATTTCCCGAGTTAGCAATGATTGTGAGAGTCTGCATGCATCCTTGCTGTACAACAGCATCCTAATGAGATATAGTTATTGCCTCAAACATTTTTTCTTTCTACCACTAGAGGTAATAGTTACTTCAATACTGAGGGATTAAGCAGTTATTAAATCACATTAAATGCTAGAAGTTAGAACGTAAGGGATGATCAGCTCCTTTCTAACCTGTAAGGTTTACTCAAGCTACATTTGCATAAATAAAAGGAACACTATAGACACTTCCAAAGATTAAAAAAAAATCAGCTTATGTGATTTAATTTCTAAGACCAAAACCAAAACAGACAATACCTTGCTATTCAGAAAATATAAAATACCCTACCTCTAAAATCATTTTATTCAGTAAAAATCATGTGTGGGATTTTCCTATGAAATTTAAGATTCTGATATCATTGAAAATAACTTTAAAAACTAGAAGATCAGAGAGATGAGTGAGTGATAGGGAAGGTATGAAAGTTCATAGATATGACTAGATATACCAACAGAGGAAAAGGTAAATTTTGGATACTTGGATTAAAAAACAAAACCTATTAAAATATATATGGATGTATGGCACTCAGCACCCTAGGCAATACTCATGATCCCAATACCAACTCAGAGTTTGGCTTTCTGAGTACTGGAAAGTTTCATCCTTCACCTTTTCAGCTTATAAAACTGGATTGGCTTTAGCTATTATTCTGGAATACTCATTCTTACAAGTTTATGTCTTCAAAATATCTCTGTATTGCAAAATTTTATTGAGTATATAAAGGGAGCCTAATTAGGCAAGTATACTGAATTGGCCATTTTTCCTGAGTTGCATTTCTAATACAAAATGTGTAATGTTCAACCAGATTAGTTCATGACCTCTAAGAAATCTTTAGCTGTGGTAACTTTCTCCTTGATAAACATTGTTAGCTTTTAAACTTTATTCCTTTTCCTCTACTTCTGTTACAGTTCTTTGTTGCTCTCATATGACATATTTTTATTTGTTCTTTTTTAGATATACATGACACTAGAGCATATTTTTTATATATCATACATACATGGAGTATAAATTATTTTAAGTAGAATCCCATTCTTGAGGTTGTACATGATGTGGAGTTTTGCTGGTCATGTATTAATATGTGAACAAAGGAAAGTCATGTGAGATTTATTGTATTATTTTCCTAGTCTAAATCCCCACCCTTCACTTTATTACCCTTTGTCTAATACACTGAACTTCTATTCTTCCATTCCTCTCTTATTGTGTATTACCATCCCATCCACATATCAGAGAGAACATTTGGCCTTTCATTTTTGGTGGAGGGTGTTGGGACTCTGGACACTGTCTGCCAAGGAGATGAGCTCTGGTTGCTTACCACGTCCTTTAGAGGACCGGGGCTAAGCAAAGGGGTGTGGCTATGACGTATTGTGAGAGTCCGAACTGCCCTGCAGGTCAAGGATTGGTTATTTCTGGGCCTATTTAAGTGCAGTTCATTGCTTAATAAATTCGAGTTTTGGCTCTTGCTTTCTACAAAACTCCCCGGGTGTGGCGTGGTATCCATCGAGCAGGCGGAGGGAGGCGGCCGGCGATTTTTGCCCGTTAAGCCTATCTTCGCCAGGTAAGCTACGTTCTTTCTGCGGGCAGAAAGAACCCCCTTTTAGGGCCCTAAAAGGGGGGTAGCTTTAGACCTTGGCCCCATTATTAACACAGCAGTCCCTGCAGGTTGGCGCCCAACGTGAGGCACAAAAATTATCAGTAGGCTTAGCACGGTTAGAGACGCAGCGTCTCTCTGGCAAAAGTATCCTCTAATATGGGGCAAGCATTAATATTTAAGAAATCTCAGGATCCAGCCCTCGAGGCATGGCAATGTATTTTAAGAAAGCAAGGTCTCCAAATTTCTGATGCTCAAGCTGAAAAAATTTGGAGTTCATTAATACGGGCAGCTCCCTGGCTTCCAAAGGCAGATTTTAATTCATGGAAAACGTGGCACCAAGCGGAACAAATTTTAAGAGAGAGAGAAAATGAACAAGGGGAAGTTCCACCTCTGAGAGTCTATCCAGCTTTATCCGCTCTAAAAACATGCTCTCTCATGCAAACAGCAAAAGAATCTCCAGAGGCCACAGATCAGGCACCTCAAATCATACGAATTGAGGTAACGGAGCAAGCCCTGCGGAAAAATAAAATATCTGAATCTAGTCTTTCCCGGTCCGGAGAATTAAACAGACCCTCCCGGTCCGTGGATTTGGAGAAGCCTAACCACTCCCTAGAAGTAGAGAAATCCCGCTCCAGGGAATTAGGAAAAACTAACAATAAAGAAATTACAGCCCCTCCCTTAGAGAGCTTTAACAAATTCCCAGAGGACAAAGGCCATCAGCCACGTGGCTCACCACCCTGAGAGCGGGATCCACCATTTTATGAGCTCGCCCCTTCCGGGCCTTCTGCCCCACCACTTTACAAAGAGGCGCCAATTTCACAACAGCTGCTAGCGCCCCCTGGTGGGCTTTCACCTGTAATGGCGTTTCCAGTTAATTTAAATCCGGGGGGAAATAGGCCGGATATTTGGTACCCCTGGGAGACTCAAGAGTTAAAAGAATTAAAAAAAGCAGTGTCGGAAGATGGTCCGAAATCACCATGGGCAGAATGTATTTTATCAAACCTAGCCCATCAAGCCTGCACGACTAAAGATTGGAACGATCTAGCAAAAGCCGTGCTTCCGGGACCTTTATTTCTTAAATGGTGTGCATATTTTTCTGATGAATGCCATATGCAGGCTGAGAGGAACCAAGCTGTGAATCATCCCATACCAATAACCTTTGAAATGCTGGCAGGAATTAGTTATCAATATGCCACAGGCATTCAACAGACAGCAATACCAGCCCCTAACTGAGAGCAGGTGCGAGCTTTAGGGCTGGCAGCATGGAAAAAACTAGAGGAAGGCCCTACAGAGCCTACTATAGCTGGAATCACTCAAAAAGCTACTGAAGATCTGGCCACATTTATTGAGAGAGTGGAAAAAAGCCTTCAAAGGAAACTTCCACCTGGTACGATGAGGGACCAATTTGCAAAAATGCTAGTTTGGGAAGGGATGACCACAGATCACAAGCTGGCCTCTGCCGGGATAAAGGATAGATCTATGGGGAGATGGATTATTGCCACCAAAGATGTGGGTTCGACAACTCACCAATCTCAAATATTAACCACTGCCCTTAAGGCCCATACTGAGGTATTAGCAACAGTTTTAAATGGAAAAGGAACCTGTTTTAAGTGTGGACGACAGGGCCATTTTAAAAAAGACTGCCCCAATGGCCCTGGTCGGCCTCCAGAATGCTCCCCTGGCGAGACTCAAAGTCCAGCTGCCCCTAGAACACTTTGTCCTAGGTGTAAAAGAGGATATCATTGGAGAAAAGACTGCAGATCTAAATTTGATATTCAGGGGAAAACTTTAAACTCCTAAAAGGGCATCCTCCAGCCCCGTTACACCAAGGAGGTTCCCCTGCTCACAGTCCCCCTAAGGTCCATTGGACAGTTCCTATTGTTCCAGGGATTAGACCAAAGATGGATATTTATATATCAGGAAAGAAATATCGTTGCCTAATTGATACTGGCGCAGATCATACTATACTAAGGAAAAAGGAGATTCCACACCCAATGGGAATTAATTCCAGGGCCCCAGTTACTCGGAGTAGGTGGAAACACTCATTCAGAAGAAACTAGAGATTGGCTTAGATGGAGAGACATAGATGGAAATCAAGGGAAGTTCGTCCCCTTGTGGCCTTTGGATTAACCTCTAATTTATTAGGCCAAGACATCTTAGGAGAAGCTGAAGCTTACATTACTACAACCCATAGAGAGCTTCAAAATGATATATTAACTAAAGATATGGGGAGAAAAACTTCCAATCATCAAATAGGGTCTCACCCCCAATCCTAAGGGCCACTGCTCCCCAAGTTCCTGCCATTCAAGGGCGAGATGGCCCCCTAATCTGGGTCGAGCAGAGGCCCCTTCCTACTGAAAAACTAAACCATTTGAGGGCAATTGTCCAAGAACAGTTAGCCCTAGGACACATTAGACCTTCTCTAAGCCCATGGAACAGTCCTGTTTTTGTTATACAAAAGGCCACAGGGAAATGGAGGATGTTACAAGACCTCCAAAAAATTAATGATAGGATGTTCATTGTTGGCAAACCTATGCGTGGCCTCCCCTGGATCCCTTCTATCTCAAGAGATTTAACCTTAATTGTTATTGATATTAAAAATTGTTATTTTTCAATTTCTCTTCATCCAGATGATTATGAAAAGTTTGCATTCTCTATCCCGTCAGTTAACTTTCAGAAGCCAGATGAGCGATATGAATCAATAGTTCTCCCTCAACGTATGGCTAACTGCCCAGCTTTTTGTAAATATTATGTTTCATGTCTTCTGTCACCATTAATGAAAAAATCGCAGCTCACCCTATATATTTATATGGATGACAACATCCTGGGAGCTGCTGATGTCCAACAATTAGGTTCAGCTTACCTGACCCTTCGAGAGCTCTTAGAAAAAGGAGGATTACACATATCCAATGACAAGGTCCAAACTATTCCTCCCTTTAAAATATTGGGGACAAAACTTAGCCTAGACTCGGTTTGTCCTCTCAAACCTCAACTAGTCATTCAAAAATCTTATTCCTTGGCAGAGTTACAGAAGCTATTAGGAGAGCTAAACTGGTTAAGACCATGGCTTCATATTTCTACTGAGGATTTATTACCTCTCTTTGAATTGCTATGGCGAAAATCCCCCTCTGATATGATTATACTAAAAGAAGGTCATCTGTCAATATTACAAAAAGTCCAAGATGCCCTCAATTCAGCCCAATTGGCTTGATACAACCAAAGAAACATCTATATTTGTGGATTTTCTCAGGTGCTAAGCTCCTTACAGCTGTTCTCACCCAGATGGGTAACCCCTTACAGTGGATACACTCCTCTGTGGGAGGAGCACCTCGAGTTTATTCCCAATTAGATCAGTTAGCAGATCTTATAATAAAAGGGAGAGATACATCATTGAGGCATTATGGAAAAGACCCAGATATTTTAACAATTCCTTACCGTTTGTCAGACTTTGAGTGGATACAGAGAAACAACCCTAGAGTCTCCTATGCTTTAGAAGGATTTCTAGGAAAAGTTGACTGTCATTATGGGTCAACTAAATGGACCTCTTCTTTTCCCGAACTGGAGTGGACTCCCCCCCATCCTTTTTTCCATCAACCCACTCCCCAAGGCAGTAAATGTCTTCACAGATGGAGGAAAAGAAGGGTCATCAGTTGTAGTATTTCACCCATCCTCAGGCCAAAGGACACTATACTTTGAAGCAGTTACTGGTTCTGCTCAATTTAAAGAATTATATGCTGTTGCATTAGCCTTGACCCATGTCCAAGAGCCTATGAATCTTTTCTCAGATAGTTTATATGTAATTAACCTATTACCTACTCTAAATGCCTCATATATAAAGATAGATAATAATCCGATAACCCCTCTGATGATTCAGGTTCAATCCCTGTAAAAGGGGCATAATGAACCTGTTTTTCCTCCAACATCTTAGGGAACATCAAGGCTTATCTGGGCCCCTCTCTGAGGGAAATCAGGCCGCTGACCGTTTGGCCACCATAGGTGTATTAACAGTTACAGTCCCCATATCAACAAGACCTTTAGTTAGCCCAAGGTCTTCAGGACCTTACTCATTTAAATTGGAGAGGACTACATCATAAATTTCCTTTAGTTCCTATAAAAGATTTAAAAAAGATTGTAAGGACATGTAAGTACTGTTTGCCCTTCTTACAGGTCCCACCTCTCCAGTCCCCTGGGGTAAATCCCAGAGGCGTATGGCCCAATGCTGTCTGGCAGACTGATGGAACCCATTATGAAAAATTTGGAAAATTAAAATATATATTTATGTCCATAGATACTTATTCACATGCTTGTTGGGCCACGGCACACTCTGGAGAAAGGGCTAAACATGCTGAAAGTCACTTTTTACAATGCTTTGCTATTCTTGGATTGCCAAAACAGGTTAAAACTGATAATGGACCCTGTTTTGTGAGCAAATCATTACAAAAGTTCTTCCAAACTTGGCATATTAAACATACCACAGGGATCCCATATAACCCAAAAGGACAAGCCATCATAGAAAGACATAATAAAACCTAAAGGACCAATTAATAAAACAAAATGGGGGAAGCAACCCCCATGACCAGTTAAAAACAGCTATGCTTACTTTAAATAGTTTAAATTTTTCCAAACAGCAGCCTCTGTCTGCGTTTCAAAGACACTGGTCTAACCAAACGCCTTATGTAAAAGTTGAGGTTCGATGGAAAGACCCATTAACTGGAGTCTGGAGAGGTCCCGATCCATTAATAAGTGCTGGCAGAGGTTTTGGATGTGTCTTCCCAATGGGAGAACAAAAACCCTATATGGGTGCCTGCCAGAGATATCAAATAGTGCCAATCTGACCAAAATGACTACCCAGGAGCACAAGCTCTTGAGGAGTCATCCTTTCTTTTTTCCACAGAAATGAAAACACCGTGACAAATCTCCTGTCCTGTTGTGATTAAACTTCTCATCATATCCATTCCAAAATTCATCAAAAACACTATCTTGGACTCCTTCTTTGTCAGTATCTCAACCCTCTGCGATGAGAGAAGAGGGACTGTGCCATTCCTGTGACAATTATCTGGACTTTATGCTAGACGACTTCCTTTGGACTCTGAAAGTAGAATGCCCTTCCTGTGACAATTGTCCGTACTTTTATGCCAAAAGACTTCTTTTAGACTAAGCTAAATGGATGGACTTTCTCCCCTTTGGTGAAATCCCTGATTGTCATTGTCTTTGTGTTCACTTTTAAGCCCTATATAACTAACCAGATTGATACAGCTAGGTGGTCTGCTGTCATGATGAGCTAAAGCCCTACAGGCTTGGCCATGGTCCTTAACAAGATACAGAGGTTTGCCATCCAGTCAAGCCTTCCCAAAGGTGACTGTCCTGTCCCGTGTCCTCCCCTTGGCCACTTGCTGGCCCTGGGTACGTCCACCTAAAGTGTTAGGGTGGTAGCCAATGATGGGTAAGATTTTTCCCAGGGAGGCAGAATCAACCTAGATAGGCACACTCTCAAATGAGTTGGAAACCCTACAAGATGGGACTTCCCATTTTTGAAATATAAAAAATGGAGAGGCCCCATTTTGAAAAAAAAAATGAAAAGGGGGAATTGTTGGGACTCTGGACACTGTCTGCCGAGGAGATGAGCCCTGGTTGCTTACCACGCCCTTTAGAGGACCTGGGCTAAGCAAGGGGGTGTGGCTATGATGTATCGTGAGAGTCCTAACTGCCCTGCAGGTCGAGGATTGGTTATTTCTTGGCCTATTTAAGTGCAGTTCATTGCTTAATAAATTCGAGTTTTGGCTCTTGCTTTCTACAAACTCCCTGGGTGTGGCGTGGTATCCATCGAGCAGGCGGAGGGAGGCGCCCGGCGATTTTTGCCTGTTAAGCCTATCTTCGCCAGGTAAGCTACGTTTTTTCTGTGGGCAGAAAGAACCCCCTTTTAGGGCCCCAAAAGGGGGGTAGCTTTAGACCTTGGCCACATTAATAACATAGCAGTCCCGGCAGACTTCAAACCAAAACTAATCAAGAGGGATGAAGATGGATATTTCTTACTACTTAAGGGAACCATTCATCAACAGGATATAACAATGATAAATCTATATGCCCCAAATTATGGAGCACCTACATTCATCAAACAAACTCTTCTCAAGTTCAAGAGTAAAACAGACTGCAACACAGTTATTCAAGGGGACTTCAACACACCTCTCTCACCAATGGATAGATCATCCAAACAAAAACTAAACAAAGAATCTTTAAGCCTCCTTAAAACAATTAATAATTTAGACCTAACGGACATATATAGAATATTTCATCCCTCAGTAAACGAATACACTTTGTTCTCGAAGCACATAGCTCCTTCTCCAAAATAGACCATATATTATGTCATAAGGAAACTCTCAGCAAATATAAAAAAATAGAGATAATTCCCTGCATTCTGTCAGATTATAAAGGGATGAAAATTGGAAATCAACGACAAAACAAGGATTAAGAAAAACTACTCCAACAAATGGAAGCTAAACAATATGCTACTGAATGAACATGGGGTTGAAGAAGACATCAAAGAGGAGATTAAAAAATTCCTAGAGGTAAATGAGAACACAGATACATCGTAAATAGAAATCTCTGGGGACACTATGAAGGCAGTAGTAAGAGGAAAATTTATTGCACTGAGTTCATTCCTTAAGAGGGAAAAAAAAAAAAAAACAACAACAACAAATAAGTGACTTAACATCACACCTCAAAGCACTAGAAAAAGAAGAACAGACCAACACCAAGAGCAGTAGAAGAGGAAATAATTAAAAATCATAGCAGAAATTAATGGAATTGAGAATAAGGAAACCATTCAAAGAATTGACAAAACTAAAAGTTGGTTCTTTGAAAAAATAAACAAAATTGACAGACCCTTAGCAATGCTAAAAAAGAAAAAGAGAAAAAAACTCAAATTACTAATATTTGTGATGAAAAATGGAATATCACAACAAACACCTCAGATATACAGAAGATAATTAGAAATTACTTTGAAAACTTGTATTCTAATAAAACAGAAAATATTGAAAACATTGACAGATTTCTAGAGTCGTATGATTTGCCTAAACTGGAAATGAAGGCTATACACAACTTAAACAGATCGATTACAAGCAAAGAATAGAAGACGTCATCAAGAAGCTACCAACAAGGAAAAGTCCAGGGCCTTATGGGTTTACAGCCGAGTTCTATAAGACTTTCAAAGAAGAACTAATACCAATGATCTTCAAACTATTTCAAGAAATAGAAAAGAGGGAGCTCTTCCAGACTCTTTCTATGAGGCCAATATCACATTAATTCCAAAGCCAGGCAAAGAACATATCCAAAAAAGAAAACTTCAGGCCCATATCTTTAATGATCATAGATTCAAAAATCCTCAACAAAATCCTGGCAAATCGGATACAAAAACATATCAAAAAGATAGTGCACCATGATCAAGTGAGGTTTATTCCAGGGATGCAAGGCTGGATCACCATTCGGAAATCAATAAACATAATACATCACATCAATAGACTTAAAGACAAAAATCATATGATCATCTCAATAGATGCAGCAAAAGCATTTTGACAAAATACAACACCCCTTTATGTTCAAAACACTGGAAAAACTAGGAATATCAGGAACATATCTCAACATTATAGAAGCTATTTATGCAAGGCCCCGAGCTAACATTATCTTAAATGAAAAAAAAAAATTGAAATCATTCCCTCTAAAAACTGGAACAAGACAGGGATACCCCCTTTCACCACTGCTATTTAACATAGTACTGGAAAACTCTGGCCTGAGCAATTAGACAAATGAAAGAAATTAAAAGGATCGAGATAGGAAAAGAAGAGCTCAAATTAGCACTATTTGCTGATGACATGATAATCTACCTAGAAGACCCAAAAAACTCTACCAGAAAACTTTTACAACTAGTAAATGAATTTGGCAAAGTTGCAGGATACAAAATCAATACACATAAGTCAAAGGCATTTTTGTACATCAGCGACAAAGACTCTGAAAGGGAAATGATGAAACCTACCCCATTTATAGTAGCATCAAAAAATAAAATAAAATAAAATACCTGGGAATCAACCTAACGAAGACGTGAAAGACCTCTATAACCGAAAATTATAGAACACTAAAGAAAGAAATTATAGATGAACTCAGAAGATGGAAAAACCTACCTTGCTCTTGGATAGGTAGAATTAATATTGTCAAAATGTCCATACTACTACCAAAAGCAATTATACAGATTTAATGCAATTCCCAATCAAAATACCAATGTCATTCTTCAAAGAAATAGAAATAGCAGTCATGAAATTCATCTGGAAAAATAAGAGACTCAGAATAGCCAAAGCAATCCTGAGCAAAGAAAAGTGAAGCAAGGGGCCATCACCATAACCGGGCACTTTAAATTATACTATAGAGCAATAGTAACCAAAAACAGCATGGTATTGCCACCAAAACAGACTGGTGGACCAATGGTACAGAATTGAGGACGGACCAACACAGAGACTAATACATATAATTTCAGCTATCTCATATTAGACAAAGGTGTGCCAAATTAGTACAGTGGAGAAAGGATAGCCTCTTCAACAAATGGTGCTGGGGAAAACTGGAAATCCATATGCAACAAAATTGGAAATTAAACCCTTATCTCTCACCATGCACAAAACTCAATTCAAAGTGGATCAAGGACCTAGAATTAGACCAGAGACAATACACCTAATAGAAGAAAAATAAGCTCCATTTCCAACATGTTGGATTAGGCCCCAAGTTCCTTAATAAAATCTTGTAGCTCAAGAATTACTACCAAGAATTAATGATGGGATATCTTTAAACTAAGAAGCTTCTTCTCAGCAAAAGAAACAAATCAGTGAGCCAAGTAATTGGGAAACAAATATTTTAATACATGCACATCAGATAG
>JAKELJ010001098.1:0-11771 GCA_025594165.1 Tamias sibiricus
GAAAGTCTAGGGACAAAGGCGAGAGGACAAAGGCCTCGAGAATCTCATGTTTCTGGAGCAAAAGAAATCGCAAAGGGAAACAAAGCAGAACAAAACAATGAGTCCACATTAGGCCAATCACTGTTAACAGAAAGAAGAGCAAGGTAGGGTAAGCAGACAACAGAGGTATGTTGGGCAGATAAGAAAAGACAGAGGTGCCATTTAGAAATCTGTAGGACAGGAATCGCTATCGGTATGGTGCAGAATTTAGGAGTTTGAGCCTGGAATTACATCTGGGTTAAATCCAAGCTCACTTGCTAAATAATAGGTGTGTATGCTTGGCCATACCAGTTAATATCTCTAAACCTGTTTCTTCAACTTAAATATGAATCTATCTCATAGTGTTGGTGAAAGGACTTCCTGTTAACTAAAATGTGCTCAATGACAAGTAAAATTAATAAAATTTCAGCAGTTTAAAACACTAGCAATTTGGTCAGAGCACTAGACACATGGAACTGTATTCATCCTGAAGACCTAGTTCTCTGCAGATCCAAGGGACCCTCTGTAGTGAAGTCAGCAGATTTTTAAATTTGAATATTCTGGCCCTCTTGATAACTTTGATTGAATGCTACAATTGTGACTCATAGGACTTTGAGCTCATGGGCTTGTGGATTTTTTTTTTTTTTTTTTTTTTTTTTTTTTTTTTTTGCCAGGTTAGCACAAGGACCTTACCAAGACAAAAAAAAAAAAAAAAAAAAAAAAAAAAAAAAAGCTTGTTTGGACTACCCTGATTTAACCATAAAGCAACCTCTCACTAGAGGAGCTGTCTGGGAAGACAGAAGCATGATTTTACAATTGAGTCTTACAAACACGAAGATGAGCCAGTCTCAGATCAGTGATCCTGCAATGTTTGGTTTGTGGTGAGATCGCAATAATGTTAGCTCGAATAGATAAAGAAAATGGTATATAAATACTCAATGGAATATTACTCAGCTTTAAAGAAGGGTGAAATTAGGGCATTTGCCAGTAAATGGTTAGAGTTGGAGAATATCATGCTAAGTGAAATAAGCTAATTCCACAAAACCAAAGGCTGAATGTTTTCTCTAATATGTTTTCTCTAATATTAATATTCACAATAAGGTGGGGGCCACTAGGGAAAAATAGCATTAGATTAGATAGAGGGAAGTGATGGGAGGGAAGGGAGGGGATGTGGGGATGGGAAAGATAGTGGAATGAAACAGACATTATTACTGTATGTATATATGTGACTACATGACCAGTATGATTCTGCAACATGTATACTCAGAAAAATGAGAAATTATATCCCATCTATGTATGATATATCACAGTGCATAAATGCATTTTTTGTCATGCATAATTAATTAAAACAGCAAATTTAATTTTTAAAAAGCACTTTTACACAAATGAAAAAAAAAAAAAGAAAATATAGGAACAAGTACTATCATATATTTACCCCTTCTTACTACAATTTTGTATTTAGGACAAGGGCTCACTGAGCTGTCAGAACCCAGTAAGCATTTTGGATATATCTCTAGGCATGGCACTAGCAATCCACATAACAGATCTCAGTCAGGGAGATCTGGTGAGAGACCTGGGCATCACATCACTCCAAGAATAATTAGAAGAATTCTCCAGAAAGAGAAAATTTTGTTTCAGTGTGCTTTTGGTTACATTCAATGACAGATGACTTGATGAGGAATTATATGCATTTTTTTCTAAGTAGGATCAGTGGGTGGAGGGGGGATGAGGTAGATATGACAATAAAGATGGAGATTCATTAGTCTGAGTTTGAGTTTGACAGGACACACTCAAAATCAGGTGGATGCCTTGCCATGTCATGAGTGCCCGTCACTGCAGGAATTTAAGCTAAACATGGATCAATTCATCAAATTCTTGTGGAACTTGGACCAGAATCGGGTCAGTGATAACAGCTGGGAACAAAAGATTAATAAGATACAGCTAGCAATTCACTCTCCTGTGCAGAACACAGACCCATAAACAAACGATCATGCCAATGATGTATCACACCCACAAGAGTGGAGGTGTGTGCAAAGTTTTCAAATCAAAGAAATGACTGGGTGCAGAGAAGAAAAGCGATAGGTCAGAAGATGCTCTGGCAAGTGACCAGACCTTGAGGATGGTCAGAGTATTCTGGTGGGTGGACAAGGGTCAGAGGGTGCTTCTTTCTCAGGGCATTTAGGTTGCTTCCATGGCTTGGCCACTGTGAACGTGCTTCAGTGAACATGAGAATGCGGACAACCTCCTGAATACGCTGATTGTAATTCCTGAAGTTACATGTGACCCAGCGATCCCACTTTTGGATATGTAACCTTTTCCCATAAGTGGTCCACCATTTTTATGCCTCCTTGGACAGCACACAAGGGTTCCAACTTCTCCATGTTCTGGCCAACACTTACTGTATTATTATTATTATTATTATTATTATTATTATTATTTTGCTAGTAGCCATACTAATAGGTATGAGATATCTTGTTGGGTTGGTTTTTATTTGCATTTCCCTTATGAGTAGTGATTGAACACATTTTCTTATACTTGTTGGCCATTTGTATGCCTCTGGAAAATGTCTATTCAAATTCTTTGCTCACTTTTAATCAGTTATGTGTTTTCTTGCTATTGATTCCTATGAATTACTTACATATTTTGGATAATAACCCCTTATCAGTTCTATGGTTTGCAAGTACATTTTTTCCCATTCTGTATGTAGTCTTTTCATTTTCCTGACTGTTTACTTCACAGTGCCTATAGTTAATAGTATTGTAGCATACACTTAAAATTTTGTTAAGAGGTTAGAACTCATGTCAAGTGTTCTTATGACAATACAAAAAAATAAATAAATAGCCACGTTCTTTCCTGGAACAAACAAACAAAAACCACATGAATTCACTTTACACCATGTATACATATATATAAAGATTTGAATAAAGTGGAAAACTGATATTTTATGCAAACACACAATTACAAAATGCACAATGACACCAAACACCATGCAGGACTCCACCAGAAGTTTGGTGCTGCGGGGGGACAGAATGAAAGGGGTAGAGCCCCAGAGAGGCGAGGTGGCAGAGGTGAGCTGAAATCTCACTTTGGAGCCTGCATTTCAGGAGCCATGGGAAAAGTAAAAGATAGTGAGCTGGGGTGACATGGTTAGGTTTTTGTCTTTGGCCATAATTGTCTAATTGAAAAACTATCAAGAGTCCACAAAGAGACTCATGATAACTACTGCTTGACTCTATGTGAATATGTTTAATGTAGTTAGACTAAAACAATGAGGGGCCGGAGGGGTGGGGTGGGCAGGGATTGAGGGATTCTGAAGATCCTCTGAATATAGGGGATAAAGGACAAACTCAGGCCAGGCTGGCTCTCACATTTCTAGGGGACCCTCTCTTGTGGTTGCTTGTGAGGAGTTGAACTGGATAATTTAAAGGAAGGAGGGACCTCTCATGCTTGGATATCTAATGTATCCCTGACATTGCTATGACCTTACCTACCTTCATAATAATCCTGCAAGGTAAGAATTATTGTCTCCATTACAAATGAGAAAATTGAAGTTATTTTATACTAATGTCCAAGATCATAGAGCTAAGGCCAAATCTGACCTAGAATTGTCAGCCTTCCAGAGACCATACTTTCCCCACTCGTTCCTCCAAGTGTTTTGTTGTTGTTGTTTGTTTGTTTTTATTTACTCAAGATTTCAGGATTCTAAGAAGACTATCTAATTCTTGTCTGTTTGAAATTGAAATAAGGCAAGTCTTGGTGGAAATAATCTGACTTTATACCCAGCCTGGTTATATACTCTCACCACATTAAACATATGCATATAGAGTATGAGCTGTACCTATAAATATCTTTTCAATAAAGGCGAGGCCATGTATTTCTGAATAATAATACCCTGCTTGGGGCAGTGATATAAACCACAGGCTGAAGGCCAAACAACACCAGCCCAGAGATTCAATAAGTTAAAATACATTTTGGAAGAGAGCTGCAGATCAGACTTGTCCCCACACCCTTTGGCAATTATATGGAGACATTTGATTTGGCACAGGCAAGACTGTCTTTGGGATATAAATTTCTGTTTAGAGAGGGCACCAATAAGTCATTCAGTGAATTTAAACTTGAGAATTAGGATTAGGTAAGCATGGTGTGTTGTGGTGTTGTTTGCTTTGTTTTATTATTCAGAAATATTTGTCTACAAAAACCTCACTAACATTCTCTTTCTTCTTCCTGAAATGTCCTCTTCTTCCAGTGCTTCTTGTGGGGTACTTGTACTTTGCCAGGGCAGATCTTGCCCACAGGAAACATTTGGAAATCTCTGGAGACATTTTTGGTTGTCACAACTTAAGTGGGAAGCAGCTAGTGGGCAGAGTCCAGGGAAGATCCGCCCACCGTACAGTGCACAGGAAAACACCCACAGCAAAGAATTACCCAGCCCAAAATGTGGAAGCACCTGATTCTCAAACTAAATAAGATGCCTTGTCAATCTAAATAAGATGTCTCATTTTCTCTGCAACTTAAACCCTTCTTCCACAGAACTCGTCATGTTTTGTAAGGACAGGTAAGGATTCATGGGCTTATTCATTTCTATGTTTTGGATGTGTTCTGCTCTTTACCAAAAAAGCACCACTGGAAACTTAATCCCCAGGACAATAGCACTGGGAGGTAGGGCCTAGTGAGAGGGTTTAGTCATAAGGGCTCCACCCTAGCAAATGGATTAATATTAATTACCTAAGGTCTTGAGGATGTAGGTTCCACCTCTCCTCCCCACCCCACCCCTTTTTCTTTTGCTGTTCTGTCAGGGGATGACACAGCAAGTCCCTCAGTCTTGGACTTTCCAGCCACCAAGACTGTGAGCCCATTATGCATTGTATATACATACGTACATGTATGTATACATGTTTATGTCCATTATTCCTTATTCACTCTGTGGTATTTTGTTATAGCAACACAAAATGGACTAAGACTCATCTAATAGCTTTCTTACATTATTGACAACTTTAGGAGGAAGAGAAAAACAATTACTTTTTTCCCTGTTATATCTCCAGCAGGTAGTACAGTGTCTGGCATTTAATAGGTGATTAATAAAGAGCTCATGAATGAACCAACACATAATCAAAGATGGGATGCAATCCATTGGTGGGGTATGTCTCTGACATTATCCAAATCACTTTAGTTGGAAAAAATTGTGGAAAATACAAATTGGTCCACTGATTAATTGAAAAGTATGAAACAGGAATGATTTCACCATGGTACGTAGTATTAAAATTAATCCAAGTAAATGCCCTGTGGTAACCAGCATCCAAGATGACCCCCAAAGATTCCTCTTTCCTTATTCTTCTTCCTATTCCTCTCTCTTCCATATGTATCTTCTAGAAATAAAATACACTGTGATTCCTCCCTCTCTTCTCTTGGCTCACTCACACTGGTGGACGCCATCTGCCACATTATGAGGAACCGAGGCCTCCTGCTAATAGCCACGAAAGGGCAGCACCCTGCAAGTGAACCCTGCAGTACTGGGCCAGCCCTCAGGTAGCTGCAGCCCCAGCTGACACCTGGATGGCAACCTCAACAGAGTCCCTGAGCCACAGCCACCAGCCACTCTACCTCCTGAGCCTCACAAATCATTTAAGACAATAAATGTTTATTATTTTATGTTAGAGAAAAATTTAACCAAATAACTTTGTCAAGTACTGACCAAAAGCATACCACGTAGAAAATAGGGTTGTGGCTTCAGGCTTGAGTTTGATAATTTTTTTTTAATTTATTTTATTTCTATATTAAGATTGACCCTAAGAAAGTCACTTAACTCTTTTCATTGCTTTTAAAAATCAAAATAATACCTGATTTTAAGGGCCACACTTAAACATACATTGAATAATAATGCAATGTACTGGGACAGTTAAAGTTATGGATCAATTAAAAGGTATTTGAAGGGTTTTGTTTTGTTTGGAGGAAAGAGGGAAGGGGTTAATCTGAGTTTTAAAATAAGAGTTTCAAGTCAATTCTGCTTTTAATTGTGCATTCTTGGACACCTTGCCCTGGGGAGGAATTAAGAGTTAGTTCCTCAGATCTCTTAACACCTCTCAGAGGAGAAGAAGAGGTTCCTGCTTCCGCAGGAACAGGAGAGAGGCATGGCTGGACCTTGAAGTGTAGAAGCCTGGCAGGCTGCAGGAGGATAATCTGAGCAGAAAAAACAAAGACATGGTCCCCTGAAGTTACCAGCTGAGCCCCAGACACAGAAGCTTTCGGAACTGGAGCCATATGCTGGTCCTGGCTATTGAGCTTGCTGAGGTTAGAGTACAGGCTACCAGCAAAGCTCTCAGGTACCTTGCCCTGGATGACTCCATGCCAGAGGCAACCGGGTGGGACCAAAGACCAGAGAACCTTCTTGGGCCTTCTTGTAGGGAATGGATAATCCCACTTTAGGGGTTCCTTCAGACCCTAAAGTGTGGAGAAGAATAATGCAACAGCCAGTGGGCTTGGATGTGCTGCCAGCCATGTGGGTAGAAATATTCAATTCAGCAAAGTAGAATAAATCCAATACGTCTTGCCCCTGGGTGCCATTGAACAGGGCATACATGGTGAAAACAGATTGAAGTGCTTGCTCTGTCACACCATTAAATGTCATTGGATTTCTTTTTCTTTAAGATGCTGAACATAAGCAGGTCGATCACTGATCAGTCAAATTGGGCTCTCCCGAGAAGAAGGACTTCTAATTGTCTGATACCTGCAGGGTCAACACTGACTACCAAGGCTCCACTAGGACCTTCCTTCTCCTTTTCCTGCCAACCAAAGAGATAGCAGCTGCCTTCCACCACACTGTGTCCGGCTCAGCCCACCTGCCCCATGCCCTCCCCTGCTTCCCATTAGGTCCCAGTGGTTCCATCTGACTCATATCTGGTGCCGCCTCCATCCTCATGGCTAATTTGTTCCCAACAGGCTCCACATTTTCCCTCCTCTTCTTCCGTTTCAGCTAATTTCACTAATTTTACTTAAAACTCAGTTCTAACTCAAAATTTTAGCCCTTTACTCAGACCTTGCATCAAATGTCTTGTTCTAACTCTAAACTGTTAGCATTCCTGAAAGCGGCCAGGAGCCCTTTGGGGACTCTTAAATTGCGGTTGCTATGAGCCATGGAATTTGGGCATTGTCGCCTTCCGTAGTCTCACGGGACTTGGCCCGGGATCTCGAGTGACTTGGCCGAGATTGCTGATCGGGTCAGCGCATTTTGGTGGTGTGTGTGGCACGTGTGTTGAATCAGTTTGCCTCTAAGAACCTGAAAGGTTGCTCCAAGGGCATTGCTTAGCATAGCATGAAAGGGCAAAGAAGTAAAATGATAGGTTTTGATAAGAAAATAGAGGCTGCCATTTTCTTCTGGCAGAGGGTGTTTACTAATCTTTCTTCTGCTGCTTTCTCAAAGAAATACACTTCATTTTTTCTTACCTTAACCTACATATTAACTTTTTGGAAAAAAAAAAAATAACTGGCATTATGTGGTGACCCACATTTCCTTTGCCTTAGCATGGGAAGAAGAATTAGTTTGGGTTTCTAGAAAAGACTGTAACATAATTACAGCTGCAGAGTTCTCCCCATATCCCCAGAGATTCAGGGCATCACAAAAGATATACCATAAACATTCTCCTGGACCTAGGAACAGAAGAGGCTACCATTCATAGGCAAGCACCTTTGAAGAACTATCATGAGGTTGGTGGGATGTGGGTGGAAGGGCATGAAAGGGGGCAGGAGTAACTTCAGGGAGAAAATAATTTTTTTTTCCTCACTTAGACTAGGATATGGCTAAGGTGCCTAAAAATGGATTAACAAGAGAAAAACTTACAGATTTTTTAAAATATAAGACCTATGTGATTTCAGAAACTTCAGAAATGGAAGGGCACAGACACAGGGAAACCTGTGCATTTTTATGCTTAGACTTGATGAAGAACGAACAGTCGTGCAGAAGTGTGACTGGTCCAGAGGGAGCGTGATCTCGAATGGTAGTAAATGGGGAAGCTCAGCAAGGTCAAGTTGTTCAGATTTTTCTCTGTGTTCCTGTCTTCAGAGGAGGCATGTTCCTTTCCTTTGGGAATAGGGGAGGTGCTAATGATCTGCTTCAGGGGAGAAGACTGGGGAGTGGGGAGAAGGGGACTGACCTTCTTGCTTCTGTCATTCACTCCAATGCCAAGGTGCCACATTTGGGGTGCCACATCCTGAAGTTCAAAAGGCAAACAAAGTCGATACAATTTGTTTCCCTCCAACACCTGTTTCAAGAGTATAAGCTTGTGTCTTAAGGAAAAAATGAGGACATAACACCAGCGTTTGATACATGTGACTTCCTAGGAGAGCAACATTAGTTGTCTGGAGAAAACTGCAGCCAGACAAGTCTCACTGTGCACACACAGGCACCTTAGCATCTGCCTGCTGCCTTGGTTCAGATGTGGCTCCAGACCAAGGTTGCATCTTGCCCTCTGATTTTAGATGAACTTTCTTCCACCACTTCACAATGACTCACAAGCTGCCCCATGAGGCATACATCCACCCACAAACTTCAGGCCTTTGTCAAGGTAAAATACCATATTTGTCCCTACCTATAGATTTCTTAATTATTTAAATTGTTGATTGTTGTGACACTACCTCCGCTTTCCCCATAAGCCCTGTGGTTTATATTGTGTGATTTTGCATAGCTTGGTAATTTTTAAGAATAGCTAAAGTACCATTATCTCAGAAATGACTGTATTCCCAAGTGCCAGGGAGATAAATGGTAGACAGCTGCAGATCCCCACTGAAGAGTCAGGGAAGCCTAGAGCTGTGGATCCAACCTGTGCCACATACCCAGGAGGGCAGGATTGCTCCCTAACTTATAAGCAGGAGGGTAAAAATTCACAAAGTCTATGGAAATGTTGCAGATCATTTTTTAAATTTCCTTACCCAAAGTTAGAATGAGGACAGAAAAAAAAAAAGTGTGTAAATTTGGTAGGAAATGTGACAATACCTCTTCCGAAACCTCCAAGATGTGCATCTCCTTAGCTGAAGGCACAATTTGTCTGTATTCATTTCTCCCTCTTCAATCTCTTCTTTTTCTTTCTGCCAAAGGCTTATTTGGTTGGATATTTATCCTTTCAAATATATGGCTAATGACTAAGCAAGGAGGGTCCCACACTCATTCCAGGGACAAAAATTGGATAATCTTAGCCAATCTTGATAATTTTCTTCCCTTCAGTGATTGGTTTATACGGGGGCACATGAACAAGTTCTGGCTAATGAGATGTGAGGAGGGATTTGCTTTAGTATCTGGGAATGTTTGCTTGCTTATAATAACAAAACACTTAGGAAGGGATGCTGTGTTGTCTACATGTGACTATTGCAACTGTCTTCCATTAGAACAGTCTGCTTAAAAGACACACTGGAGTTGACATCAGAAGAATCTCACTTCATGTTGATGTTTTTAAATGATGAATTAAATCCCAAAGTTTACTTTATCATACATGTCTTCTTACATGAAATAATATATTTCCCATGTTGTTTAAGCTATTTTTTTTACTGTTTTTATTTTTTTTATTATTTATTTACTTATTCATCATGCACAAGTATAGTATCTTTTTACATACAATTGCTTGTATACAAAGTATATAAGTACCATTCAGATCTTCAATCATGCATTTAGGATAATGATATCCATCTCATTCAACCACCAATTTTTTTCCAACCCCCCCCTTACTCCCTCCCTCCCCTCCCTTTCCGTTGACCATTCTAGTGTTCCTCTGATCCTATGTACCCCCTTCCAACAACACTGTGAACCAGCCTCCTTATATCAGAGAAAACATTCGGTATTTGGATTTTTGAGATTGACTAATTTCACTTAGCATTATATTCTCCAACTTCATCCATTTACCTGCAAATGCCATTATTTTATTCTCTCTTATTGCTGAGTAAAATTCCATTTTGTATATATACCATATTTTCTTTATCCACTCATCTACTGAGGGGCATCTAGGTTGGTTCCATAACCTAGCTATTGTGAATTGTGCTGCTATAAACATTGAAATGGCTGTGTCACTGTAATATGCTGTTTTTAAGTCTTTTGGGAATAGACCCAGGAGTGGGATGGCTGGGTCATAGGGTGGTTCCATTCCCATTTTCCCAAGAAATCTCCATACTGCTTTCCATAGCGGTTGCACCATTTTGCAGTCCCACCAGCAATGTATGAGTGTGCCTTTTTCCCCACATCCTCTCCAACATTTATTGTTGTTTGTGTTCTTGATAGCTGCCATTCTGACTGGAGTGAAATGAAATCTTAGAGTAGTTTTGATTTGCATTTCTCTAATTGCCAGTGATGTTGAGCATTTTTTCATGTATTTGTTGATTAATCGTGTATCTTCTTCTGAGAAGTGTCTTTTCAATTCCTTAGCCCATTTATTGATTGGGTTATTTGCTTTTTTGGTGTTAAGTTTTTTTAGTTCTATATACATTCTAGAAATTAGTGCTCTATCTGATGTGCATGTATTAAATATTTGTTCCCAATTAGTTGGCTCTCTATTCACCTCACTGATTGTTTCTTTTGCTGAGAAGAAGCTTTTCAGTTTAAATCTATCCCATTCATTAATTCTTGGTAATAGTTCTTGTGCTACAGGATTCTTATTAAGGAACTTGGGGCCTAATCCGACATGTTGGAAATTGGAGCTTACTTTTTCTTCTATTAGGCGTATTGTCTCTGGTCTAATTCCTAGGTCCTTGATCCACTTTGAATTGAATTTTGTGCATGGTGAGAGACAAGGGTTTAATTTCATTTTGTTGCATATGGATTTCCAGTTTTCCCAGCACCATTTGTTGAAGAGGCTATCCTTTCTCCACTGTACATTTTTGGCGCCTTTGTCTAATATAAGATAGCTGAAATTATATGTATTAGTCTCTGTGTCCTCAATTCTGTACCATTGGTCCACCAGTCTGTTTTGGTGCCAATACCATGCTGTTTTTGTTACTATTGCTCTATAGTATAATTTAAAGTCCGGTATGGTGATGCCCCCTGCTTCACTTTTCTTGCTCAGGATTGCTTTGGCTATTCTGGGTCTCTTATTTCTCCAGATGAATTTCATGACTGCTTTTTCTATTTCTTTGAAGAATGACATTGGGATTTTGATTGGAATTGCATTAAATCTGTATAATGCTTTTGGTACTATGGACATTTTGACAATATTGATTCTACCTATCCAAGAGCAAGGTAGGTCTTTCCATCTTCTGAGTTCTTCTATGATTTCTTTCTTTAGTGTTCTATAATTTTCCTTATAGAGCTCTTTCACCTCTTTCATTAAGTTGATTCCCAGGTATTTTATTTTTTTTGATGCTATTGTAAATGGGGTAGTTTTCATCATTTCCCTTTCAGAGGCTTTGTCACTGATGTACAAAAATGCCTTTGACTTATGGGTATTGATTTTGTATCCTGCTACTTTGCCAAATTCATTTACTAGTTGTAAAAGTTTTCTGGTAGAGTTTTTTGGGTCTTCTAGGTAGATTATCATGTCATCAGCAAATAGTGCTAATTTGAGCTCTTCTTTTCCTATCTGGATCCCTTTAATTTCTTTCGTCTGTCTAATTGCTCTTGCCAGAGTTTCCAGTACTATGTTAAATAGCAGTGGTGAGAGGGGGCATCCCTGTCTTGTTCCAGTTTTTAGAGGGAATGTTTTCAATTTTTCTCCATTTAAGATAATGTTAGCTCTGGGCCTTGCATAAATAGCTTTTATAATGTTGAGATATGTCCCTGA
>JAKELJ010001099.1:0-11762 GCA_025594165.1 Tamias sibiricus
TTTTTTAGACTTGTGGGTTACTTAGGTTTCTTTGTGTATTTCAATGAAAACTCTGACAAAATGATTCTCTCTTGTGTCCCTCATGGCTCCCCAAAGTTGGTCCAATCCACCATCACGGGTTTTTCGTTTTTAGAGCCTACTGGATATTTACCCTGATTAGGGCGAAATGTTCAACTGAAAACGCCTAGTCCTGTTAGTTTAATTCCTCATTGGTTAAAATGCGAGAAACTTTGAAAATGCTGTGAAAAGCACTTCAGATCAAAGAGCACCCTGTGCTTCTTTCCTGGTTCAATGTCTCTCAAAGCTGATATCACTAGGTAGCAAAACAGTTTTCAAACTCACCGAAAAATGCGATTTAGCGAACTGGAAATAATTCCATGCTTTCTTAGCTTATGGGCACTAGCTTTCTTTGGTGTATTTGTCCATGAAATCTCTGACAAAAATGATTCTCTCTTGTGCCCCTCATGGCTCCCCAAATTTGGTCAATCCACCATCAGGGGTTTTTGGTTTAGAGCCTATTGGAATATTTTCGCCCTTGATTCTGGCGAAAATTGCCTTGAAAACGCTTTGTGAGTTTAATGTTTAAATGGATAATGCTAGAACTTTTTAAAACGCCAGAACAACACTTTAGTTCACAAAGAGCACACTGTTGCTTCTGTCCTGGTTCAAGTATGGTGAAAGCCTGAATCACTAGGTAGCAAAAGAGTTTCAAACTCACAGAAAAGCGTTTTAGCAAACTGGATATATCTTCCATGTTTTCATTAGCTTGTGGGGGTCCTAGGTTTCTTTGTGTATTTCTATTGAAACTCTGACAAAATGGATTCTCACTTGTTCCCCTCATGGCTACCCAAATTTGGTCATCCCACCATCACGGGTTTTTTGTTTAGATATTTATTGGGATGTTTCCCCTGATTAGGCGAATTTCACTGTAAAGGCCTGTTTAGTTTTAATTCCCTCAATGGTTAGTTTAAAGCTAGAACTTTGAAAATGCAGGAAAAAGCACTTCATTATCACATGAGTTACACTGTGCTTCGTGTCCTGGTTCAAGTATCTCAAAGCTGAAAATCATAGGGTAGCAAAAAGAGTTTCAAAATTCACAGAATAGCGTTTTTAGCCAACTGGAAATACTCCAAGTTTCTATAGGCTTCTGGGCTCTTAGGTTTTCTTTGTGTATTTCACTGGAAAACTCTGAAAATATTCATTCTCTCATATGCCCCCTCCAGGGCCTTCCCCAAGTTTTGGTTCATCCCACCATCATAAGGTGTTTGTGTTTACATGTCTATGGGATGTTTTACCCTGATTAGGCCGAAAATGCCTGAAACGCACTGTGAGATTAACTTCTCTTAAATGGTTAATGCTAGAACTTTAAAAATGCAGAACAATCACTTTAGTTCACAAGAGCACACTATGCTTCTGTCCTGGTTCAAGTATCTCATAAGCTGAATCTCTCTAGGTAGCAAAAGAGTTTCAAACTCACAAGGTAAAAAAAAAATAAAAAAAGTGGTTTAGCCAACGGAAATCATTTCCATGTTTTTGTTTTTTTTTCTTAGCTTCTGGGAACTAGGGTTTCTTAGTGTATTTTCAATGAAAATCTGAAAAAAATGATTCTATCATGTGCCCCTCAAGGCCTCCCAACTTTGGTCATCCCACCATCACATGTTTTTTTGTTTAGAGCCTATTGGATTGTTTACCCTGATTAGGCGAAAATGCCTGGAAAACGCGCTGGTGAGATTAATTCCTTAAATGAGTTATATGCTTAGAACTTTAAAAAACGCCAGAACCAACACTTTAGTTCACAAGAGCACACTGGGCTTTTGTCATGGTTCAAGTATCTCAAAGCTGAATCTCTAGGTAGCAAAAGAGTTTCAAACTCACCAGAAAAGCGTTTTAGCCAACTGGAAATCATTTCCATGTTTCTTAGCTTCTCTGGCACTAGGTTTCTTTGTGGTATTTCAATGAAACTCGGAAAAAAAATGATTCTCTCATTGTGCCCCTCCAGGGCTCCCAAGTTTGTTCATCCCACCATCAAGGTGTTTTGTTTACAGTTATTGGATGTTCTACCCTGATTAGGCGAAAATGCCTGAAACGCCTGTGGATTTTTAATTCTTAAATGATTTATAGCTAGAACTTAAAAATGCAGAGCAACAACTTTAGTTCACAGGCACACTGTACTTCTCTCTAGGTTCAGTATCTCAAGTGATTCCCTATGTAACAACAAGAATTTTAAACTCAACAGAAAAAAGCGTTTTAGGCGCAACTGTAAAATATTTCCATGTTTCTTAGCTACCCTGGGCACTAGGTTTCTTTGTGTTATTTCAATGAAACTCTGACAAAATGAATTCTCTCCTGTGCCCCTCATGGCTCCCCAAAATTTGGTCATCCCACCATCACGGGTTTTTTGTTTAAGAGCCTACTTGGATGTTTTACCCTGAATAGGGCGAAATTTCACTGAAAACCGCCTGTAGTTTAATTGTCCTCAATGACTTAATGCAGAGAACTTTTGATAATGCAGAAAAGAAAACCACTTCAGATCAAAAGAAGCACACTGGTGCTTCCTGTCCTGGTTCAAGTATCTCAAAGCTGAATCACTAAGGTAACAAAAGAGTTTCAAACTCAACATAAAAGCGTGGTTAGCCAAACTAGAAATAATTTCCATGTTTCTATAGCTTTGGGTACTATGTTTCTTTGTGTATTTCAATGGAACTCTGGAAAAAAATGATTCTCTCATGTTTCCCCTCAGAGTCTCTCCCAAGTTTGGTCATTCCCCACCATCACGTGTTTTTTTGTTTAGAGCCTATTGGATGTTTTACCCCTGATTAGGTGAAAATGCCTGAAAACGCCTGTGAGATTAATTCTTAAATGGTTAATGCTAGAACTTTTAAAAATGAAGAACATACACTTTAAGTTTCTACAAGAGACACAGCTGTGCTTATGTCCCTGGTTTCCAAGTAATCTGAAAGCTGAAAATCTCTAGGTAGGCAAAAGAGTTTCAAACTCACTGAAAAGCGTTTGTAGCCAACTGGAAATCATTTCCATGTTTCTTAGCTTCTGGGAATTAGGTTTCTTTGTGTATTTCAATGAAACCTCTGAAACAATGATTCTCTCATGTGGCCTTTCAACGGCTCCCCAAGTTTTTGTCATCCCTACCATCAAGGGTGTTTTTGTTCACAGTCTCTATGGATGTTTTACCACTGATTATGGGCGAAAATGCCTGAAAACGCCTGTGAGTTTAATTTCTAAATGGTTTAAATGCTAGATAAATTTAAAAAATGCAGAACAAACACTTTAGTTCCCGATGACACACTGTGCTACCTGTCCTGGTTCCAAGTATCTCAAAGCTGAATCACTATTGTAGCAAAAAGAGTTTCAAAATCACAGAAAAGCGTTTTAGCCAACTGGAAAATAATTCCATGTTTCTTAGCTTCAGTGTACTACGATTTCTTTGTGTATCAATCAATTGAAAACTCTGACAAAATGATTCTCTCTTGTGCCCCTCATTCTCTCCACCAATTTGGGTCCATCCCACCATCATAGGGTTTTTTGTTTAGAGCCTATTGGATGTTTACCCTGATTAGGCGAATTTCACTTGAAAAAACGCCATGTTAGATTAAATTCCTCAAAGGTTAATGCTAGAACTTTGAAAATGCAGAAAAGCACTTCAGATCACAAGAGCACACTGTGCTTCTTTCCTGGTTCAAGTAATACTCAAAGCTGAATTCACTAAGGTAGGCAAAAGAGTTTCAAAATCACAGAAAAAGCGTTTTAGGCCAAACTGGAAAATACTTCCATATTTTCTATAGCATCTGGGTACTTAGGATTTCTTTGTGGTATTTTCAATGAAATTCTGACAAAATGATTCTCTCCTTGTGCCCCTCAATGGCTCCCCAAATTTGGTCCATTCCACCCAACCAACGGGTTTTATTCGTTTAGAGCCCTATTGGAGTGTTTTACCCTGATTAGGCGAATTTCACTGAAAAACGCCTTGTTTAGTTTTAATTCCTCAAATGGTTAATGCTAAGAACTTTTGAAAATGGCAGAAAAGCACTTTAGATCACAAGAGCACACTGTGCTTTCTTTTCGCCTGCGTTTCAAAGTATGCTCAAAGCTGAATCACTTAGGTAGCAAACAGAGTTATACAAATCTCACAGAAAAAAGCGATTTAGCGAACTGGAAATAATTCCATGATTCTTAGCTTTCTGCATGGTACTAGGTTTCTTTGTGTATTTCCATGAATCTCTGACAAAATGATTCTCTCCTGTTCACCCTCAATGGCTCCTCCAAATTTGGGGTCAATCCACCATTCAGGGGTTTTTGGTTTTAGAGCCTATTTGGATATTATTCCTCTCTGATTAGGACGAAAATGGCCTGAAAAAACGCTTGTGAGTTTATATTTTTAATATGGTTAAATGCTAGAACTTTAAAAAACGCAAGAACAACACTTTAGTTCTACAAGAGCACACGTGTGCTTCTGTCCTGGTTCAAGTATGTGAAAGCTGAATCACTAGGTAGCAAAAAGAGTTTTCAAACTCACAGAAAAGGCGTTTTAGCCAAACTGGAAACTAAATTCCATGTTTCTTAGCTTGTGGGTACGAGATTTCTAAAGTGTATTTCAACTGAAACTCTGCCAAAAATGGATTCTCTCATGTGCCCCTCAAGGCTGCCCAAGTCTTGGTCATCCCACCGTCACGTGTTTTTTTGTTTAGGTGCACTATTGGGATGTTTACCCATGATATAGGCGAAAATGCCTGAATAAACGCCTGTGAGATTAATTCTTAAATGGTTTAATGCTAGAAACTTTAAAAAAATGCAAAACACAACATTTAGTTCAAAAGAAGCACACTGTGCTTCTTTTCGCTAGGTTCAAGTATACTCAAAAGCTGTTGAATATCCCTAGGTAGCAAAAGAGTGAAAGCAAAGACGTTTCACAAGCTCACAGAAAAGCGTTTTTAGAGAACTGGAAACTAATTCCACGAATTCATTGCTTTCTGGGCACTAGCTTATCTTTGTGTATTTCAATGAAACTCTGAAAAAATTGATTCTCTCAGTTGTGCCCCTCCAGGCGCTCCCACAGGTTTGGTCATCCCACCATCAAGGTGTGTTTTGTTTACAGTCTATTGGATGTTTACCCAGATTTAGGCTAAAATGCCTGTGAAAACGCCTGTGAGTTTAATTCTAAATGGTTAGTGCTAGAACTTTAAAAACGCAATAACAAACACTTTAGTTCACAAGAGCACATCAGTGCTTCTCTACCTTGTTCAAGTATCTCAAAGCTGAATCACTTAGGTAGCAAAAAGAGTTTCAAACTCACAGGAAAAGCGTTTTAGGCCAACCCCCCCCCTGGAAATAATTCCAATGTTTCTGTAGCTTGTGTGGTCTGAGGTTTCTTCTTGTGTATCTTCAATGAAACTTCTGACAAAATGATTTCTCTCTTGTGCCCCTCCATCTCTCCACCAATTTGGTCCATCCCACCATCATGGGTTTTTTGGTTTAGAGCCTAGTTGGATGTTTACCCTGATTAGGGCGAATTTCACTTGAAAAACGGCCTGTTAAGATTAATGCCTCAAAGGTTTAAATGCTAGAACTTTGAAAATGCAGAAAAGCACTTCAGATCACAAGAGCACACTGTGCTGATCTTTTCCTGGTTCAAGTATCTCCAAAGCTGAATCACTTGGTAGACAAAAGTAGTTTCACAAATCACAGAAAAAAGCGTTTTACGTATGCCAACTGGAAATTACTTCCATATTTCTTATCTTCTGGGGCTACTAGGTTTCTTTGGTCGTATTTCAATGAAATTCTGACAAAAATGATTCTCTATCTTGTTTCCCTCATTGCTCACCAAAATTTGGTTCATTCCATCCACACCACGGGATTTTTTCCGTTTAGACCTATTTGGGATGTTTTACACCTGATTAGGCGAATTTTCACTGAAACGCCTTGGCCCCTGTTAGTTTAATTCCTCAATGGTTAAATGCTCGGAACTTTGAAAATGCAGAAAAAGCACTTTAGATCACAAGAGCACACTGTGCTTCTTTCCTGGTTCAAGGATCTCAAAAGCTGAATCACTAGGTATGCAAAAGAGTTTCAAAACTCACAGAAAACGCGATTTAGCGAAAATGGAAATAATTCCATGTTTCTTAGTTTGCTGGGTTACTAGGTTTCTTGTGTATTTCCATGAATCTCTGACAAAATGTTTCTCTCCTGTGCCCCCTCATGGCTCCCCAAAATTTGGTCAATGCACCATCAGGGTTTTTGGTTTTGAGCCTATGGGATATTTCCCCCTGATTAGGCGGAAAGTATGCCTGAGAAAACGCTTGTGAGTTTTAATTTTTAAATGGTTAATGGCTTGAAACTTTAAAAATACGCAGACAACACTTTTTGTTCACAAGAGCACACTGTGCTTCTGTCCTGGTTCAAAGTATGTGGGGAAAAAAAAAAGCTGAATCAATAGGTAGCAAAAGAGTTTTCAAATCTCACAGAAATGCGTTTTTTTAGCCAACTGGAAATAAGTCCTTGTTTCTGAGCTTGGTGTGGTACTAGATTTCTAAAGTGTTTTTCAATGAAAAACTCTGACAAAATGATTCTCTCATGTTGCCCCTCAAGGCCTGCCCAAGTTTGGTCATACCACCGTCACGGGTTTTGTGTTTAGCGGCCTATTGGATGTTTACCCTGATTAGGCGTTAACTATGGCCTGGATAACGCCTGTGAGATTAATTCTTATAATGGTTTAATATGCTAGAACTTTTAAATAATTGCCAAAACAACACTTTAGTTCAAAAGAGCACACTATTGCTTTCTTTCCTGGTTCAAGTATCTCAAAGATGAATTTCTAGGTAGCAAAAGTGTTTCAACACTCACAGAAAAAGCGTTTTAGAGTATACTGGAAATTAACTTCACGTTTCTTAGCTTCTGGGGTCACGAGCTTTCTTTGTGTATTTCAATGGAATCTTCTGAAAAAATGATTCTCTCATGTGTGCCCCTCATGGCTCCCCCAGTTTGGTCATCCCACCATCAAGGGTGTTTTTGTTTACAGGTCTATTGGATGTTTACCCAGAATTAGGCGAAAAATGCCTGAAAAGACGCTGTGAGTTTATTTCTAAAATGGGTTTAGTGCTTGAACTTTTAAAACGCTGAAAACCACACTTTAGTTCACAAGAGCACACAGTGCTTTGCTCTCCTTGTTTCAAGTATCTCAAAGCTGTATCACTAGGTAGCAAAAGAGTTTACAAACTCACAGAAAAAGCAGTTTTAGTCATACTGGGAAATACTTCCATGGATTTCTTAGCTTGTGGGGTACTAGGTTTCTTTGTGTACTTCAATGAAAACTCTGGATCAAAATGGATTCTCTCTTGTGCCCTCATTGCTCCCCAATCTTGGTCAATCCACCATCACGGAGTTTTTTGTTTAGAGCCTATTGGATGTTTACCCTGATTAGGCGAAATTTCACTGGAAAACGCCTGCATTTTAATTCCTCAATGTTTAAAGCTAGAACTTTGAAAATGCAGAAAAAGCACTTCAGATCACATGAGAACACTGTGCTTCTTTCCTGGTTTCAAGTATCTCAAAGCTGATATCATTAGGTAGCAAAAGAGTTTCAAAACTCAACAGAAAAATGCGTTTTTTAGTGAACTGGGAAATAATTTTCATGTTTCTTAGCATTCTGGGGCCACGTAGGTTTCCTTTGTGTAGTTCAATGGAAACTCTGAAAAAATTATTTTCTCTCATGTGCTTCTCAGGGCTACCAACGTTTGGTCATCCACACATCATGGGTGGTTTTGTTTACAGCTCTTTTGGTTGTTTACATTGATTAGGCGAAAAAGCTCTGATGAAAAAGCACTAGTGAGTTTAATTCTTAAATGGTTATATGCGAGAAACTTTAAAAACACAGAACAACACTTTAGTTCACAAGCAGCACCACTGTGCTTCTGTCATGGTTCAAGTATCTTCAAAGCTAAATCCACTAGGTAGCAAAAGAGTTTCAACTCAATGAAAAAGCGTTTTAAGCCAACTTGAAATATATTCCATGTTTTTTTGCTTGTGTGGGTACTAGGTTTTTCTTTGTGTATTTAAAAGAAAACTCTGACAAAATGATTTCTCTCTCTCTTGTGTCCCTCATGGCTCCCCAAATTTGGTCAATCCACCCATCACGGTTTTTTCTGCGTTTAGAGCCTACTGGTTTTTTACCATGATTAGGCGAATGTCACTGGAAAAACGTCTGGTTAGTTTAATTCCTCAATGGTTTATTGCTAGAACTTTGAAAATGGCAAGAAATGCATCTGCAGATAACAAGAGCACCAATTGTGCATCTTTTCCTGGTTCATAGTATCTCAATAGCTGGATCACTAGGTAGCTAAAAGAGTTTCAACAATCACAGAAGAAGTAAGATTTTGCCAACTGGAAAAAATTCCATGTTTCTTAGATTCTGGGTAATAGGTTTCTTTGTGTATTTCAATGAAACTATGACAAAATGATTCTCTCTTGTTCTTCCCTCATGGCTTCCCAAATTTCGGTCATCTCACCATCTCGGGTTTTTTGTTTTAGAGCCTATTGGATGTTTACCCTGATTGCGGCGAATTTCACTGAAAACGCCTGTTAGTTTAATTTTTCAATCGTTTTGAAAGCTTAGAAAACATTGAAAAACAGCAGAGAAGAAAAGCACTTCATATTCACAAAAGAGCACCATCTGTGCTTCTTGTCCGTGGGTTCAAGTATCGCATTAGCTGAAATCACTAAGGTAGCCAAAAGATGTTTCAAACTCACAGAAATGGCGTTTTAGCGAACTGGAAAGAAATTCAATGTTTCTTAGCTTCTCTGGGGAACGGAGGTTTCTTTGTGTATTTCAATGATCCTCTGAAAGATATTGATTCTCTCAGGTGCACCCATCAAGGCTCCCCAAGTTTGGTCATCCCTCCATCAAGGGTGTTTGTTGTTTACAGTCTATTGGATAATTGTTTCACCCTGATTAGGCGAAAAATGCCTGAAAAAGCTTGTGAGATTAATTCTTAATGGCTTTACATTCTAGAACTTTTAAAAATGAAGAACAACTCTTTAGGTTCACAATGAGCACACTGTTGCTTTCTGTTATGGTATCAGGTATCTCGAAGCTGATATCTATAGGTAGCCAAAAGAGTTTCAAACTCACAGAAAAGCATTTTAGCCAAATGGAAATTCATTCCATGTTTCTTAGCTTCTGGGAAACTAGGTTTTCTTTGTATATTTCAATGAAAACTGTGACAAACTGATTCTCTCTTGTGTCCCTCATGGCTCCCCCAAATTTGTGGTCATCTCACCATCTCCGGTTTTTTGTTTTGAGCCTTATTGGGGATGTTTACCCTGATTAGGCGAATTTGCACTGAAAAATTGCCTGTTTGTTTAATTCCTCAATGATTACAGCTAGAACTTTGAAATTAGCAGAAAAGCACATTATATCAGAAGTCGTACACTGTGCTTCTGTCATGGTTCAAGTATATCATAGATGATATCACTAGTTGGTAGCAAAAGTGTTTCAATACTCACAGAAAAGCGATTTATGCCAACTGGAAAAAATGCCATGTTTTATTGGATTGCTGGGTAATAGGTTTCTTTGTGTATTTCAATTGAAACTCTGACAAAATGATTCATCTCTTGTTTTCCCTCATGGCTTACCCAAATTTTGGTCATCTCGCACCATCACGGGTTTTTTTGTTTTTTAGTCGATCTATTGGATTTTTACACTGTGATTAAGCGAATTTCACTGAAAAATGCCTTGCTTAGTGTAATTCCTCAATGGGTTAATGCTTGAACTTTGAAAATGCAGAAAAAGCACTTCAGATCACAAGAGCACCACGCGTGCTTCTTTCCTGGTTTCATGTATCTCCAAAGTCTGAAGCACTAGGTAGCAAAAGAGTTGTCAAACTCACAGAAATGCGTTTAACGCTGAACTGGAAATAATTCCATGTGTCTTCGCTTGTTGGGCACTAGGTTTCTTTGTGCTATTTCAATGAAAACTCTGAAATAATGACTTCTTCTCATGTGCTCCTCGTGGCTACCAACGTTTGGTCAATCCACCATTATGGTGGTGTTTTGTTTACTGTCTATTGGATGTTTTACCCTGACTTTAGGCGAAAATGCCTTTGAAAGCCGGCCGGGTGAGTTTAATTATTAAATGGGTATTGCTAGAACTTTTAAAAACAAGTAGAACAACATCTTTAGTTTCACAAGAGCTCACTGTGCTTCTGTCCTTGTTTTCAAGTATCCTCAATAGGCTAATATCATCTAGGATAGCAAAATGAGTTTCAAACTCCACTGAAAAAGCGTTTTAAGCCAACTGGAAATTTATTCCCTGTTTTTTAGCTTGTGGGGTACGTAGGTTTTCTTTGTGTATTTTCAATGAAAATCTCTTACAAAATGATTTCTCTTGTGTCCTTCTTGGATCCCCAAATTGGGTCAATCCACACATCAATCGGGGTTTTTTTGTTTAGAAGCCTACTGGATATTTACCCTGATTAGTGCGGATGTCCCTGAAAAAGCCTGTTTGTTGAATTCCTCAATGGTGATTGCTAAGAACTTTGAAAAATGCAGAGAAAAGAACTTCAGATAACAAAGAGCACCACTGTGCTTCTTTCCTGGTTCAAGTATCTCAAAGCTGATTCACTAGGTAGCATAACAGTTTTCAAACTCACAGAAAAATGCGATTTAGCGAACTGGAAATAATTTCCATGTTTCTGAGATTCTTGGGCAACTAGCTTATCTTTGTTGTATTTCCATGAATCTCTGACAAAATGATTCTCTCTTATTGTGCCCTCTCTTGGCTCCCCAAAGTTGGTCAATCCACCAATCAGGGGTTTTTGTTTAGGAGCCTATTGGATTGTTTACCCTGATTAGGCGTATTTCACTGAAAACGCCTGTAGTTTAAATTTTTCAATGGTTTTGATGCTTTAGTAGAACATTGAAAACGCAGGAAAGCACTTCATATCACAAGAGCCCACTGTGCTTCTTGTCCAGGTGCATGTTTCTCAAAGCTGAATCACTAGGTAGCAAAAGAGTTACAAACTCACAGAAAAAGCGTTTTAGCGAACTGGAAAATAACTCCATGTTTCTTAGCTTCTGTGCACTAGGGTTTTTGGTGCTAATTTCAATGAAACTCTGAAGAAATGATTTCTTCATGTGCCCCTCAAGGCTCCCATAGTTTGGTCATCCCGACCTTCAAGGGTGTTTTGTTTACTGGTCTATTGGATGTTCCCCCGGAATTAGGCGAAAATGCTGAAAACTGCTGTGAGTTAATTCTTAAATGGTTAATGCTAGAAATTTAAAACGCTGAACAACACTTTTAGTCACAAGAAGCACACTGTGCTTCTCTCCAGGTTAAGTATTCAAAGCTGAATACTAGTTTACCAAAAGAGTTTCAAATTCAAGAAGCGTTTTAGCCCAAACTGGAAATAATTCATGTTTCTTAGCTTGTGGGTAACTAGGTTTCTTTGTGTATTTCAATGAAACTCTGAAAAAATGATTCTCTCATGCATGCCCCTTTCAAGGTTGCCCAGTTGGTCATCCCACCATCACGTGTTTTCTGTTTAGTGCCTATTGGATGTTTACCCTGATTAGGCGAAAATGCCTGAAAAATGCCTGTGAGATTAATTCTTAAATGGGTTATGCTAGAACGTTAAAATGCAGAACAACACTTTAGTTCACAAGAGCACACTGTGCTTCTGTCCTGGTTCAAGTATCTCAAGCTGAATCACTAGGTAGCAAAAGAGTTTCAAACTCACTGAAAGCGTTTTAGCAAC
>JAKELJ010001100.1:0-11750 GCA_025594165.1 Tamias sibiricus
TCAAGACAGCGGGAGGAGAAGAAGAAGGACCAGTTGGTGCTTATGGAGGATCATGAGTGGGAAAATTGTGGAAGAAGGGAGACCTTCCACACTGTTTTTTTTTTTTTTTCTGTGTGTGTGTGTGTGTGTGTGTGTGTGTGTGTGTGGTGTGGTTTTGTTTTGGTATTTTGGTACTAGGGATTGAATCCAGGGGCACTTAACCACTGAGCCACATCCCCAGCCCTTATTGATTTTTATTTTGAGACAGGGGCTCACTAAGTTTCTTAGGGCCCTGATAAGTTGCTGAAGCTAGCCTTGAACTTGGAATCTTCCTGCCTCAGCCTGTGTGACTTCCCAGGATTTCAGGTGTGCTCCACCAAACCCAGCCTCATTGGTAATATGAATATATCTGCATTAAGAGATGTGTCTGGGTTTCTTTGTGCAGCTATAACAAAGCACCTGAGACTGGGTAATGTATAAAAGCAGAAACTAGTGTTCTCAGTTCTGGAGGCTGAAACATCCACATTCAAGTGCTGGCAGTGTCAGTATCTGTTTAGGGTTGGTTTCTGCCTCAGAGAGAGTACCTGTTGCATGAGTTCTCCCTGGGAATATAAACACTGTCCTCCCATGGCAGAGGGGTGGAGGGCACAGGGAAGGGGCCTATATGCATCCCTAATTCACTAATGGAGAGGGAACTAATCCATTCATGAGGCTCCACTTCCCAGATGTGGAGCCTAAATATCAAAACATGGATTTTTTTGATTTATTATTGTAACAATTTTTAGTTTATTTGTTCTAACTTGTTGTACATGACAGCAGAATGCATTTCAGTTCATAGTACACAAATGGAGCACAATTTTACGTCTTTGGTTGTACACAAAGTAGAAGTCACAGCATTCATGTCTTCATACATGTACCTGTGGTAATGATGTCCATCTCATTCCACCATCTTTTCTATACCCATGTCCCTCTCCTTTCCCTCCCTCCCCTTTTCCCTATCCAAAGTTTTTTTTATTCCTCCTAGGTACCTCCAACCCCATTGTGGAGCAGCATCCACTCATCAGAAAAACATTTGGCCTTTAGTTTTTTGGGATTGGCTTACTTCACTTAGCATGATATATTTCATCTCCATCCACTCACCTGCAAACACCATTAATATTATTCTCTTCTAATGCTGAGTAATGTTTCATTGTGTATATAGAACACGAGTTTCTTTATCCATTCATCTATTGAAGGGCATCAACGTTGGTTCCACAGTTTAGCTATTGTGATTTGAGCTGCTATGAACATTGATGTGACTGTGTCGCTGAAGTATGCTGTTTTTAAGTCCTTTGGGTGTAAACTGAGGAGTATATAGTGGGGTCAAGTGTTGGTTCCATTCCGAGTTTTCTAACACTGCTTTCCAGATTTGAGGCACAAATTTGCTGTCCCACCAACAATGTATGAGTGTGCCTTTTCCCCACATCCTCGCCAAAACATATTTATTTTTGTTTGTATTCTTAATAACTGCCATTCTCAATGCAGTGAGATAAAAATATTGGAGTAGTTTTGATTTGCATTTCTCTAATTGCTAGAGAGAAAAACACATGAATTTTAGAGGACAACTCACAGCACAATCATGGAATCCACAAAGAACCACATATGTCAGGTACCCATCAGCTGAAAAATGGGCAGGTGAGATGTAGAAGGTCCTTGCAATGGACTACTATCAGGCAAGGACATCAAGCACTAATCAACACTTGCTATAGATTGAACCACAGATATATTTTGCCAAGGGAAAGAAGTCAGTCATGAAAATACTCCCCATGGCATGATGTGATTTGTAGAAACAGCTCCCAAACAGGCAGATCTGTAGAGACAGAGAGCAGAGCAATAGCTGTCAAAGGCTAGAGGCAGGTGGGAAAATGGGGGAGTAACAGCTCATGGAAAGAGATACCTCCAGGGTCCCTGCTGATGATTGTGGCAATATGCAAGGGGAGAAATGTGAATTGAAGGAAGGACTTTTATTTATTTATTTATTTTTAAGGAGCCGGGTATGGTGGCACTTGCCTATAATTCCAGTGGCTAGGAGGCCTGAGGCAGAAGGATCACAAGTTCAAAGCCAGTCTCAGCAGCATGAGGCAGCAAGCAACTCAGTGAGATCCTGTCTCTAAATAATACGCAAAATAGGGCTGGGGATGTGGCTTAGTGGTTGAGTGCCCAGGAGTTTAAACTCCATATCCCTCAAAGAAAAAACAATTACCACAGGACCAAGCAATTGTACTTCCAGTTGTTTATCCAAAACCATACAAATACTTGTATGCATGTTTGAAGGACCATTATTCACAACAGCCAAAAGATGGAAACAAGTCGAATGGCCCTCATCAGTTGAAACAGAATATGAAAGTGTGGCATGCTGTGTGTAATAGGATACTCAGCAGAAAAAAGAAACACAGTTTGGATGCAGGCTGCGATGTGGAGCAGCTTGAGAAACCTGTGGGGTGGAGGGTCAAAGGGCGTGCATGCATAACCTGGCAATGTGCAGCATCTAGCAAGTAAGTCCACAGACACCGACCAGGGTGCTGAGGCTTAGGGAAAGACACACATGGTTGGACTTGTACAGAGTGACAGAAACAACTGGAAACAGGTGTAGGAGCAACACTGTGAGTGCACCAAATATCATGGACACACAATTCTTCACCACAAAGCATGGCTAAGTTTATGTGGCATGACTTTGGGTTTTTTATGGTACCAAAGATTGAACCAAGAGGCTCATAACCACTGAACCACATCCCCAGCTCTTTTTACTTTGAGTCAGGCTCTCACTAAGTTGCTTATGGCCTCAGTAAGTTGATGAGGCTGCCTTTGCATTCTCTCTGACCAGAAACCCAGGGAAATGAATGACCTGAAACTCCCTTCTGCATCAGAGGTCATGGGACATGATTTCCCTCAAGATATCTATCCTTTGGCCAAGGGGGGGAAGAGAGGGTGCCCTGAGTGAAGTAAGTCCCCAAACATAGAACATTGTTCCCTAACTGCTGTAGCACAGTGGCACATCCATTCCCCTTGTAAACATCGGACAGTGAATAATGGATGTTATGGGTCCCAGAAGGAATGAATCCCATGTAGAGCTCAGATCTCTTTGGTTCTTGAACGCCAGGGTTTAGACATGAAGGGAATAGTCTAAAGACACACTTCTAATATTGCCTGTAGCCTTGAACACCCTCATCTTCAATTATAGTTGTCAGTTTCATTTTTTGGTGGAAAGTACTGTGGGAGTTCAAGCGCTATTGACATGTTTTAATGTATACATGATTTCTATGGAACACAAAATCATCTAACGAGAAAGCAAACATCAACTCAGTACCTGTTGCAAGCCTACTGCTCCACAGTTCACTTGAAAATTAGCATGTCAATATTCCTGGCAACCTGTTTGTAATGGGTGTTTGCTGAATAGTTGAAGGAACCTATAATCAAGGAGATAGCTAAAGATTGCGGTTAGCTGAGAGCCATAAAAGATGTTCTAGTTTCCACCTGATAGTAATACATTATCCAAAGAATCTTTATATGCCCGTGAACACTGCGTGACGCACCTGTAAGCTCGAGCTGTAAGCACGTGTCCTTGTTAAAGCGATATGTATATAAACTGGGTGAGTTTTAGTTAGTGTGTGTGGGAAGAAGAAGAAGGTGGTGGTTGGAGTTAGAGCGTTTGGAGTGATTGCTGGAGCCGGAGAGAGAAGAAGAATAAAAGACCTTTTTTCATTTTCATCCTGCCTCCGAATTTTCCTGTGGCGTTCGTTGCTCCAAGGCGGGTTTCCGCTTCAGGCAGCAACAAATAGTTATCAAACATAACAAGCCACCATACAAGATTTAACTGTTTATGATTGAAATTGTTAGATCATGATTCTGACAGGCTTAGGCTGGGTTTTACATAGGCTATTTTTCTAGACTCAGCTGGGCTCCATCAGTTCTATGTGGTGCTATTTGACTTGGTGGATCTACTTCTCAGGGACTGTTGGCTGTTCCCTGGGCCACTTTCATTCTACTCCTCATGGTATATTATCCTTCACAAGTCTAATGTAGGCTGTTCTTATGAAGTCTATGTGTTTTGAAAGGAAAAGGCTGAAACATTCAAGACATTTTAGGCCTTAGAAGAAAACTGGTACACTGCCATAGTCAGTCCACTGTATTGGAAATGTACATGAGCCATCCTACATCTACAGCTTGGGGAGGAGCATATGCCTCTATTTGGAGCAGCTCCAAAAAGAACAATGCCAAGGGCATGGAAAGCATGAAGACAAGGTGTTTCTGCAATCCTTCTTTCTGCCTTTTTTTTTTCCAGGTGGTCTATGACTTTTCCAAATTAACATAACATCCCAAATATCACAGTAACTACAAAAATAGTGTGTGCTGGAACTCAGCTATAGCCTCATTCCAAAATTCATAAACATTTGCTTGATCACACTAGTCATTCAGATCCTCCAGGATATCAAGGAAAGGAAGTAGAACTTCTGCAATAAATGCATGATTTTTTTTTCTAGATTCATTTCAATCTAGTACTTCTTAATACTATGAGTGTTCACAAGAGAACAGGTAACTGTTATGGACGAATAGCTTAGATCTTTGTTTAAGATATTAAAGCTCAAGGATTTTTTTAAAAATTTCTTATCATGGATAAATTTGAAAATGTGTTTACTACACTCAATATATCTACAATGTTTGGATTTATTTTGGGAATTTGTGGGTCTATTTATCATTTTTAACCTAGATTATTTGAAAATATGTGTCTGAAACAACTTTTTAAAATATTTATTTATGAACTTTAGTTGTACACAATGCAATGCATTTATGTTTACATGGTGCTTGAGGATCGAACCCCGGGCCGCAAAAGTGCGAGGCAAGTGCTCTGCCACTGAGCCACAACCCCAGCCCCTGAAACAACTTCTTAATGTTAAAGCAAGTGGCTGGGGCAGATCTGCTGACATTTCCTCCAGATACTATTTAATTCAACACCTGAATATGTCTTGAAGTCACACCTTGATTTTATAGAGTAAAGCTTTTTCCCCAAGACATTTCCAAGCTGAGAAGCTGCAAAAGGGCAAATCCACACAGACAAATAATACATTTTTAACTCTAAATCAGTGGTTCTAAGCCCTAAATAAATACTACAGTCACCTTGTGTCCTCTTAAAACTCCCAAACACCACTTGCAATGAATAAATAACATCTAAACTCCTGGAATGGAATTGGGACGTAAGTGTTTTTATGAAGACATTCTTTTTTACTTAACACAATTTTTTTTCATTGTAGTGGTAACCCAGGGGCACTTACCCATTGACCCACATCCCCAGATCTTTTGTATATCTTATTTAGAGACAAAGTCATGCTGAGATACTTAGAGCCTCTCTATGCTGCTGAAGCTAGCTTTGTACTTGCAATCTTACCACCTGATCTTCCTGAGCCACTGGAATAAACAGGCATTAACCACAGGCTTCCTAATGTTTTAATGAAAACACCAGTTTTAATCCAAATATTGTTGCTTTTAATAAATATTTTTTATGAACTAGTTGCAAATGTAATGTAAGACATTTGCTTATGCTATGGGCCTTTCCTTACCCAAAGTGTCATTCATTTTTCTATTACTTCAATCAGTACCTGTGATAATGAAATGATATAGAGAAAAGACATATTTAAATCACAGTTCTGTAGTTTCCAATTGATAGGTTATTGTTCTGGTAGCTTTGCAATGGAGGTAAGGGACCATAACATGGCAGAAGCACATGGCAAAGCAAAATTGATGACCTCATTTCCAGGAAGTCAAAGAGCAAAGAAAGCACCAAGGGAATCCACAATCCACTTCTGTTCCATCCTTTCCACTTTATTACCCAATGATTACCACTTGGCATCACCTCACATGGTTCCACCACATTCAAACACCAGCACCCAAGGAAGCAAGCATTTAATGCATGCACTTTGGTGAACAGTTATCCAAACAACAGAACCTGCATGACCTCATTGCTATCCTTTGCACAAACACATCTTTGATAGCCTTTTTTTTTTTTTCTCCTTGAACTCAGTTCATATTTATTGAGATTACATTATGTCCCAGGCACTGATGTTGGTACCCTTGCTCATGATAAACATCATTGTGTGAAAAGATTTTAATGGGAAAAAATTCAATAAAAAAAAATATTAAGCTGGCTGTAGTGGTGCATGCCTGTACTGCCAGCAAGTCAGGAGAATGTGGTAGAAGAAATAAGAGTGAGACACTAGTTTCAGCAACTTAATGAAATTGTGTCTCACAAAGGAAAAAAATAATTAAAAGGGCTGGAAATGCAAATCAATAGTAAAGCACTCTTGTACTGAAAGAAATGAACATAATGACAAAGCCACTTACCAATTGGGGACAAAATGAAAAGATATAGGTGGCCACCCAAGGACAAAGGACATAGATAAATTCCTCAGAATATTAAAATCCATAAGGATCAGCAAACCTGTCTTACTCTAAAAAGAAAAGTCAAAATGCTTGTCTCATTCAACGATACTGAGTTTTCTTTAAATCCATCATATTTAACATTTACATTGATATATGATGTGCATACAAAAACATACACAAAGATTCATGTGAACCTTAATAAATTTTTACACAAAGGAAACACATTAGTATAACAAAGAAATATAATCCAGTCTTGCTCAGCTGTACATCAACAGTCAATGTCCTCCTACCATGATCCATAGAGGCAAAATAAGATCTTAAGAACTAACATTGTAGATCAGATATTTGTATTTATGCAAATAGTTTATTATATAAATTTTTAGAACACATAAAATAAAGTGAATAGTACAATATACCTGCTACTCAGATTTAACATCTGCTAATTATGTGCCACTTCTACTTTTCTTTATGGGCCTACGGACTCCCAACCAAGCCCCCCTTTGTTTACTTTTTGGTGAGTTCAGAGGTACATATACTGAATGTAACAAAATATTAACTGTGCTGTTTTTGACAAATACACCTATGAAACCTTACTGTGTTAAGAAAGTAAATATTCATAATATCCCACAGAAAGTATCTGTGGATCTTACCCTTCAAATTTTCCTCCCTCTGATTCAAGTGACTGATGTAATTTTTGAACCACAGGTACATTGTGCCTGAAATCATACAATAATCATGACTTTAGGTCTAGCTCTCCCAGCACACAATGTTTTTGAGATTCAACCAGGGGATGTGTGTTACTTCAGTAAACATGTTCCTTTGAATTCCTGAGCAGTGTTTTATTGTGTGGATGCATGACAATTTTATATGTTCCACTTGAGTGTTGAAAAATATCTGGGTTATCTCCTGTTTTGCACCATTAGAATTATAGGGACTAAAGCACATTCTTAAACAAATACCTGTTTCCATACAGTTTCATTTTTTACCAGTGTTTATAATAAAATAACATAGTAGTTTTTCTAGTGGCATTTAAGAATTATAGTATGTATCTTAATGTATTTATAAATTTGAATTGCTATTATGCCATAAATCTAATAATTGAAATATATAAAAATCTTAGACTGTTTTTTTTTTCTGTACATTGTGTGCAAGAAATATAAGTGCTGTATTTTCACAGTTTTAAATCCCATTATACAGTGTTATAACTTTTGCTCTAAATCAACATAAGTTTTCAAGGAAATTAAGATAAGAATGTACTAAAGTATGTTTAAGAGGATTCACCTTAAGATACAAACTATAATGTTCCCACTTCTTTCACTCACAGGTATCTAATTCATCAGTGAAAACTGCCTACAGTATGTATTAGTTATAGTATTTTACCAGTGACTTTCTATTTTGAGTCATGCCCCATTATTTATTAATTTGAAATTTTTCTGAAAAAAAAATCATTTGAACTCACTTTGGTTCAATCATCCTTCCTTATATAATCATTTTATATGAAAGTTAACCCATTGGTATTTATTTTATTTTGGGAGATAGTAAACCAATGCTGTCATTATTCTGTGTCCAACATTTTTGAAGCTGTGTCACTGGGATGACTTTATTGCTATGTCCCAAGATGCAGAAAATACTAAGAAAACATAAGGGAGAAAAAGGCACTGACTTTGAGAAAGAGGTAAAAAAAATTCTTTAATCACAGATGGCATAATTGCTTATGTAGAACATCAAGAAAAATAAATAGAGAGGTCCTGAAATAAAGATCATAGCAAATTTTAGAATGATATATTAATATACAAGTCAATTGTTTTTTATGTGTATTTGTAAACACTGGATTAGAAATAAAAAAAAACAACACCATTTAATAATACCTAGAAATGATACTAAAATATGTAATCTGACAAATGAGTATAACTAAACATACCAAATTTCTGGGAAAATAGCAAAATGAGATGTATGTAAATGGTAATTTAACCTATGACCATACATAAGAAGAATCACTATTAAGATGTTAATTGTATACAATTATAATGAATGAATTGAACAATCATTATAAATTTTTTGGTAAGCTGTTCTACAAATACAAAAAACCAAAAATTGATTCTAAAGGCTAATATGGAAAAACAAGGCATCCAGAACACTCAATGTTAGTATAGGAGAAACTTATAGGACTGACACATCTGACTTTAGAAAATCTCAATGCTTGCTATTAATTTTAGAGAAATAAAAAAACTTATAAAGGGAGGGCAAGGGAGGGAGCAGGGGGACAAAAGGGGGGAAAATGGTGGTTGAATGAGATGGATATCACTATCCTAAATGCATGATTAAAGATCTGAATGGTACTTATATACTTTGTATACACGCAGTTTGTATGTAAAAAGATGATATACTTGTGCACTATGAATAAGTAAATAAATAATCTACAAAAAAAAAAATAAATAAATAAAAAGAAAAAGAAAAGAAAAGAAAAAAAAAACTTATAATCACACAAAAGTTTGTATGTACATGAAGTGTTTAGCTGGCTCCACTCATAATCACCCCAAACTAGAAACAACCCCAAATTTCCTACACACTGTTGAAAGTAACAAACAAATGGTGATACATTCATGAATAAATTAGCTATAAAAAGGAACAAATTTTTGAAAAATTATTACTTGGATGAATAGATTTTGCTAAGTGAAAGAAACCAATCTCAAAAGTTTACATACCCTCTGCTTTTTATTTGTGGATTTCCCAAAAGTTGGAAAGTTACAGTGGTGAAGAATAGCTTATGTGAAGAATAGATCATGTGTGCCATCTCATTCTGTAACCTGATTGTCCTGATGGGTGGTACAGACTGTATAAATATTAAAATGCAAAGTAACTAGCAAAAAAAGCCAAAAGGTAAGTCAGTTAAAAAAATAAAGTACAAGAAATGAGAGGACTATTGGCTTCATATGTGTTCATTTCACTAAAGACCAAGGCAGGCTATGGAAAATGTTCCACAATAAAGGAGCCTGATGCGACATGACAAATGCAATAACCCAGATTCCATACTGAAAGGAAAAAAGGCCACAATATTCTTTATATTAATAGTTAGAAAAACACCCCTGAAATTTCAATTCTAACCATTCTTAAAAACCGAGAAAGACGTTGATTAGTAATTTTGAATTCTGTCCTCTGAACTTTTACTACATTAATCAATAGACTCAACTAAGTATTCATGTCATACCTGCTACATAAAGGGAAACTAACTTGTAGAGATAAGGCAGAAGAAATCCATCAGTTCATCTAAAGCTTTGAATGCCAAGCCATTCATACACTTTTCCTTAATAGCATTTGTTGCCATAAAAGCATTAGAATTATTGGTGGCTCTTAGGAGTTACTTTTCTAAATCCTTGTGTGAGATTACATTTCTAGTCCCATAAGAAAGTCACACTCATTTTATCACATACAGCTTTATGGGCACTTTTGCAAACCATCTCATTGAAAGATCTTTTTTTTTTTTTTTTCAGGTTGAAAATATCTATTTCCCAAAATATTTTGAACACTATTACAAGTAACAGCAAAATCCCATGTTAACTGATTCACAAAGTAAGTGGAATTTATTGAATCCAGTGATCATAGATTGGCCAGTATTCCATCTTCACTCCTCTTTGGTGGTCTTTTTTCCCTGCTTTTTTATTCTTTTCTTAACCAACATTTTCTCTCAGGCTGGTTGCCACCAATTATAATAGCCAATATCTGTCAGCACAAATGGAACTGTGTGTTCTCTTCAGCCATGCCCTAAGAATAACATTAATCTCTAAACAATAAAAATATTAAAAAGAAAATCAGAAAGTCCCAGTCCTGACTGAGGGCACACCTTAGAGCATTTGTTATCCTTGGACAAACAACAGCTGAACACCCTTGGTGCTACACACTGCAGAAAGGAAGAGGAGATATAAGGGAGGGCACCGCCATGTCTGCAGTAATGATTCTTTTCATTTTAGTTTTGACAGTTTCTTTTGCCTAATAGTAATTAGCCACTATTTACTTCGTACCTCTTGTATGATGAAACTTTGCACATTTTTGGCCATTTCAAATTTCAAAAAACTGGGATGGAGATATAGCTCAGTTGGTAGAAACCTTGCCTTGCATGCAGAAAAAGCCCTGGGGTCAATTCCCAGGACCGAACAAATAAAATAAAATAAAACCAGGAAACTGATTTATAGGTCCAGGTTACCTTAGTTAGTGGGAAACACTAATGGAAGTTAAGGATGACAGCAACCTCATCAGCAGTTTTAAACTGGAAAGCTTCTTGGGGAGTTGGAGGGCCAATCAGGGCACAGTAGCAGCTCTGGCCATTCCAAGTGAGTCCTAGTAGTACAATGGGAAGGGTTGGTCCTTGACATTCCTCTGGTGTAGTGTCTGCTAGGATAGAGCCATCTTGGTCCTCAATGCCTGGGAGACTGTCTGGTTTCTATCACATCCCTTACAGTGCAGGGCTACTGGCAGGCAGAGCTCCCCAGAGAGAAATGCTGCTCCTGGAAAACATTTATCTATGTCCTGAGTCATGGGGGGTGAGGTCACAGGGCATTAGGCTTGACGTCAAGAATGGAAACCCACTGCCAGCAGGCCTTTGGAGGGTCCACTCAGAAGAAATAAGATTGGCAGTGAGTGTTTCCAGAGGACCATTCCTCCTATTCAGTAACCTCATCAACCCTGATAAGCTGTTTCAGATGGGAGAAAACTTTCAAGCATCAGGGGGTCATTCTCCTCAGGCCCTGGAAGAGTCATCTCCCTGAGGCCATGGAGTGTTTGGACTCATGTCTGCCAAGTGGGGAAGGATCTTTGGAGCTGCTTACCACGCCCTAGCAGGGACCGTGGGCTAAGCACAAAGGGGTGTGGCTATAGACGTTGTGTGAAGAGGACTGAACTGCCCTGCAGGCTGATTGGTTAGTTCTAGGCCTATTTAAGTTCAGCACCTTGACCAATAAAACTTTGAGTTTTTGGATTCTCGCTTGCTATTACAAAAAACTCCCTGGGTGTGGCATGGTTTCTGGTCCATTCAGGCAGAGGTAAGGCACTCAGCGTATGTTTGTCCTTAAAGACCCATCCTCGCGGGGGCGGGTAAGTTGTTTTCTTTTCTGCAGGGCAGAAATGAAAACCCCCTTTAGGGCCCATAAAAGGGGGGTAGCTTAGAACTACGCTGCCCCACTTTTCATAAAAAACTCAGCAGGCCCTGGCAATGGAGGGGTCATCTTTTCTGTCTAAGTGGGGTCATCCTCTCCAGCCCATTTTAGAGGGGTTGTTTCCCACTCTATCCAGGGTTCATCCCTCCAGGCCATGGTCCCGGGGTCATCCACCCAACTCCATCTAGGATTCATTCCTCCAGTCCA
>JAKELJ010001101.1:0-11746 GCA_025594165.1 Tamias sibiricus
TGCTCTAAAAAGTCTATGTGCAACCAACATTCTTACCCATCATCGGATAATCAAGGCTGTGCCCTTGACTCCTGTCTTAGGTTGATATGTTGGCCACATGAGACTGTCCCATGCAACTGTGCCTGTCTTAGGTTGTCCCCCTCTGGGGATCTTACCCGTCATTGGCTAACCAGCCATCCAATGAAGCCCTTTAGGATTGACTGTGTATGATGACTAAGAGTGTCCAATTATGAGGAGATGCTGCGGCTTTAAGGCGACAAGCCTTTTGGTGATGAGCCAAATTGCATAGCATATCAAATTGTTTAAACAAATCAGCTGCCTAAAGTTCCATCAAGAAACACACTGAATTCTCTAGACAAATACCCGCAAAGCATTGTTCTGTAAAGTTTCAAACAATGAAATATCAAAATGTCCACTTGTTATAACACTTTGATCTAGGAGGCCCCATGCATGCAAAGCAGAGGCCACACTGCTGGTGAGGTTGTTTGTTGCTTGAGCAGCAGGGATGGTTGAAGCTGTAGCAGCAGCCGTCTTTTTTATATCTAGACAATGCCACCAGCAAATCCTCAGGGCCCGTTACCTAGAAACTCAAGCATCAATTATTAAAGGAAAGACAGTTCTATTGCAGCACTGAGTAAAGAGGTGAGTTGTCAAACTAAAAAATAGAATAATTAGATTAGAAAATTCAAGTTGATTTTTGTTCACACACATTGCTGGTTGAGCTTCCACAAACATAAGTTGGCAAAATGTCATATTTAGAACAAAACAAAGAAAGACTGAGGGTATTTACTGTATTAAAGATAGATTAAAGAAAAGATAAATGCACTTTGAAGAAATAATTTGTTAGCTGGAACCCTTGAGTCTCTGTATACACAGCAATCTTTTACCTGTTGAGATAATTGAAATTAATCAGCTATTAAACAAATGAAGTTAATAACAAATAAACAATCTTATGTCAAAACACCAAAATATCAGGTTATATAGCACTAGTCATATTGTTTGCTAAAGAGAAGTCCCAGGGACACCGATAAATCAAAATTGAAAGTACCTTCATTTATAAAATTATTTACCTAAATTGAATACTCTTAACCTAAAATGAATCAAAGTTTTTATATATATATATATATAAGCGCTTTGTTATTTGTGACGTCACACTGGACAGACGCACATATATTTGTGACGTCACATTAACAAGAAATGTAGACAAATGTACAGACATAAAGACATATATAAAAAGAAAAAATAAATACAATTGTGTGCACACTAAAGAGAGATCTCCTCGTCCCGGCCAGGAGGAATGACACTTAAGTTGTGAAATATTTTGAAGGACTATTTTGCGGGAATCATTCCATATCTTCATCTTGGTCCTCTTGATTTTGTACTTTTTTTTTTTTTTTTTTATTAATCTTGATTCTTCAACAACTTCGTCTTGATCCTTTTGATGTGGTACCTGTTTTATTAATCTAGATGATATCCATATTGGAGAGGATTCATGCTTTGGAAAAACACAAAAAGATCCTCTCCCCCAAATTAATACTGGATCTGGACCCTTCCATGTACCTGAAAAAAACATCCTTCCAATAAACCAAAGGTTTATGTTGTTGGTGTGGGTTCCAATGTCTGTCTCCAGCAGAATAACCATTTGAGTCTAAAGTTAAAAAAATTAAGGTAAACAGGGCAACTGCGAATCTGTCCCTAGGACTTTTCCAATTTAATTATTTTTTGTTTTAATAACATAATTTTCAGTGTGCGGTTTGCTCTTTCAATAAAGCCCTGACCCGGAGGATTGTATGGGATGCCTGTTTTATGGGATATATTGAATTTTGCACAAAACTGTTTGAAATTTGAGGACATACATGAAGGGCCATTATCTGTTTTAAGCATTTTGGAGATGCCCAATGTAGCAAAAGCTTGAAAACAATGAGATGTAACATCTTTAACTTTTTCTCCAGAATGTAAGGAAGCAAAAATCATGCCTGAGCATGTATCTATGGTCACATGAATAAATCGCAATTTTCTAAAACTTGGCTCATGAGTAACATCCATCTGCCACAAATGATTGGGCATTAATCCTCTAGGGTGAACATTATAATGAGGATTGGGAAAAGGTGTCATATAAGATTTACAATCTTTTACAATTATTCTGGCTTGCTCCTTTGTGATTTTAAACCTATGCTGCAAGGTGGTGCTATTGATGTGAAACTGGGAGTGAAATAAAGTAGCTTGCTAGAGCGCTGAAAGTATAAAGATTGTTTGGGTAAGAGCATCAGCCTTTTGATTACCTTCATGGAGGGGACCAGGCAAGTTGGTATGTGCTCTAATATGCCCTATGAATAGAGGTTCTTTTCTTTCCCACAAAAGTTTTTGTATTTGATAAAACAATTTAATGGCTGGAGTATGAGGTGCTATTGGTACTACTAGCTCTAATTTTGGGACGGCATGTACAATATAGTGGCTATCTGAAAAAATGTTCATGGGCTGTTCTCTAAAATTTTCCAGAGCTCTTACCACAGCTTCCAGTTCCACTAATTGAGCTGATATGTGTGTAGTTATGTAAGTCATATTTTCCTTTTTAGTGACTACTGCAGCATTACAATTTGAGGACCCATCTGTAAATACATTTAATGCCTTAGGAATAGGTTGATTTTTTATTACCTGTGGAAATATAATAGGATGATTAATACAAAAAAAAATATAGGAGACTTAGGAAGATGATTATCAAAATTTGCAGAAGTAGAGCATTTAGCTATAGCCCAATCGTTATCATTGAAGCATAAATATTCAATCTGTGATGATGAATAGGGAGTAATAATAGTAGCAGGGTGAATGCCAAATATTTTAGTAGAAGTCTTAAGCCCTTGAAGAATGAGTTTAGCCACCATGGAGGTATAAGACTCAATTATACTTTTAGGAGAGATGGGCAAATGTATCCATAATAAAGGCTCTTGTTGCCAAAATACTCCTGTGGGTGTATATTGTGAAGAAATAATAATCAACATCAGTGGTTGAGTTAAATCAAATCTATCTAAAATGAGCTCCTTCGATGACTAGTTCTAATAACTTTAAAGCTTTCCTAGCATCAGGAGTCAATGTTTCCAGTGAAGATGGATTAGGGTCCCCACGAATATTGTCAAATAAAGGTTTTAGTTGGCCAGTAGTGATGTTTAGTGTAGGGCAAAGCCAATTAATGTCTCCCAGTAGTTTTTGGAAATCATTGAGAGTGGTCAAATATTCTTTATTTATTAAAATTTTGGGGGGTCTAACAAAGGTATCCATGATTTTAAATCCTAAATATAATATGGGTGATTCGGTTTGAACTTTTTCTTCTGCTATATATAATCCATATTTTAAAAATTTTCAACCACATCACTAAATATATTAAATAAGATTTTTTGATTAGAGTGGGTCAGTAAAACATCATCCATGTAATGTAAACACATTAGCTTTGGATATTTATTTTTAATGGGTTGGATTGCTTTGTCCACATATATTTGGCATATGGTGGGGCTATTAACCATTCCCTGAGGCAGAACTTTCCATTGATATCTTTTATCAGGGCCATTATAATTGATAGAAGGAACTGAAAAAGCAAACCTGGGGGCATCCAGAGGATGTAGGGAAATGGAAAAGAAACAATCCTTTATATCAAGAGTAATTAGATGGAAATTTTTTGGAATAGCTACAGGATTAGGAAATCCAGGTTGAGTAGGGTCCATGATTTGCATGGTTTTATTAATTTCTCTAAGATCATGTAACAATCGCCATTTTCCTGATTTTTTTCTTGATCACAAATATGGGGGAATTCCAGGGAGAGGTGGAAGGTTCTATATGTCCTGCTTCTAGTTGTTCCTGAACTAGTAGGTGGGCCGCTTGTAATTTCTCTTTAGATAGGGGCCACTGAGGGACCCACAATGGCTTATCAGAAATTCATGGTATTTTCAAAATTATTTTCTCAGTGGCCCCGAAAAAAAAAAATCTTTTTTTTTTTATGATAATGATTACTTTTAGGGTTAAGATTACTCTGTACTTTTTGATAATGATTTTTTTTAGGGTTAAGATTACCCTGTAGATTTTCACATTTAACACCTGCAGGCTTGGTTGCAAGGTGTACTCCCATTTGTTGCAAAATATATCTTTACCATAAAGTAACCAGTAGGTTAAGTAAAACATAAGGCTGAAATGTTTCTTTATGCCCTTCATCATCCTCCCATTTTAAAATTACCGCACTTTTCTCTGGGAGGTTATTATATCCCAAGCCTCTTAAACTGGTTGAAGCTTTTTGCAGAGGCCAGTGCTTGGGCCATTGGCGTAAATTAATAATGGAAGAGTCAGCTCCAGTATCTATTAATCCCTCCATTTCTATTCCTTGCATTTTTATTTTACACATAAGCCTCCTTGAACAGTCTCAAACCCAGCAAGCCATGGGTCATGAGTCAGTGGAACAAAATCCTCTATTGTTCCCTTTTTGAGGCATACTCATTTTAAATGAATTATGTAAATTGGGAAAGAGAAGCAACTGAGCAATTCTATCTCTTTGATTAACAGAACTTATACTTTGGGTGAGCTAAGCATTATTTTTATTTCCCCTTTTTAGTCTGAGTTTATTACACCTGGGTTCACTTGCAAACCTAATAAGCTTTTAGGACTTCACCCGAGAATAAGTTCTAGTGTCCTGAGGGAAGCGGTCCCCTGACTCCTGTGAAAATCAGTTGAATCCCCATTTCAGGTGTTAACACTATTTGGGTAGTGGAACAGAGGTCTAATCCTGCATTTCCTCCTGTTCCTCTGGTGAGGGAGTGGATAGGTAGTAGGTATTGTGTCGGGGAAGCATCTTAGTGGATGCTTGAGTATACTCCTCCTCCAATGACCCGTACATTTGTGGGCCCCGGGACATTGGGCCCCGTGCTCCATTTTTTGAATTCGTGAACAAAGGATTTCCATGGATGTCAAATTTTGAATGGCATTTATTGGACCAATGATTTCCCTTTTTACACCTGGGGCAGCAGCCTGGGGCACAGTATGAGCTTGGTCTTATTTCTCTTTTTGGATTTTGCCTAGAATAGCCTGATTGATTATGATAATTTTGCCTGGAATATCTTGATTGTTTATAATGTCTAGGTTTAGCATTTGTGAAATTTCGAAGGGAAGCACCTCTCATTGAGGCTGCAATCACATTTCCTGTGACAAAGGCATCATTTATATCTTTACATAGTTGTATATATATGGAAAGATCCTGTTTAGTTCTCCGTGGCCTGATGGCTTCCTGGCAGTATTTATTAGCATTTTTGTATGCTAATTGAACATCTAATGGCATAGCTTGATCATCATCTGCAAACACTCTACCTGTAGTTCTCAAAAGTTGATCAGCAAAGACAGCATATGGTTCATTAGGTCCTTGGATCACTTTTGACAAACTACCTTGTATATCCCCAGGTCCTTAAACATTTTTCCATGCCTCTAAGGCAGCTGCTTTTATCTGAGCATATACACTTGGGTCATAATCTTTTTGAGCCTGTAATTCTGAAATTGCCCTTCTCCTGTGAGCATTTCTATATTATAGTCTCCAAACCCTGCAGCTGCATTTCTTTTAGCTGTTTCTATACAAAGTTCTTGGAATTGCGATTGCCAAACCAAGTATTGCCACCCACTAAATGTTGCTTTACATAGACTTTTCCAGTCTGAGCGGGGTTAAGCTAAAGGTGTTAAGGGACTCTAGCATACTCAACGTGAAAGGAGCTTGGGGCCCATAAGTCATTACTGCCTCTTTGAGATTATTTATTGTTTTGAAATCTACTGACTGATGGACCCTCTGTCCATTTTTCTTTTCAAATGCTGGTGGTTCCCAATGTATCTGTGAGTTACCCTCGAGAGCACTTAAGCACTCAAAAAGACTTTTATATTTCTGTTTCTAGGGTATACAAATGCCTAGTAATACCCTTCATATTTTCTGTAATGGTGTCCACCCATGGGGGAGTAGAGGACACAAGTGGTTCCTCTAATTGACGGTTTTTTTTCTTGGTCTTTTTTAGTTTCTTTTTCCTCATTTTCTCAGGATCACTTTTACTAGATTTCTCACTACTGCTAATTTCACTGACAGCAATATCCTGAGGCCCAGATTCCATTAAGAGCAAGTATCTTTCAGCTATCACCAATAACTCCCGAATAGCTCTAATAGCTTGGATTTTTGTCATTTTGGGGACTCCTCTAATACTCTCTTTACTGGTCTTAGTTGACCAGTGGAAGCTACGCTTTTTTGATCACTTTTACTTTTTTTTAATTCCTCCTCATTGAGAACAGAGTCAGGTATATCAAGGAGTCTTTCCATAGCCTCTATCACTTGGGATTCAGTTATATTCAAACCCATCTTTAGAGACCTTTTAGTTCTTACCTGTCTGCTCCGAAGTCCCTATTCGGGCTGCCACCTGTTGCCACCTGAAGCGATGGCCGCTTGGAGCAACGAAGCCATGGGAAGAAGTTCAGAGGCGAACTGGAAACAAACAGGCTTTTTTATTCTGATAACTTCTCTTTCTGGCTCTAACAATGACTTTAACACGCACCACACACCACCAAAATATCCACACACCAAATGGCGCCGACCCGATCAGCAATCTCAGCCCAAGTCTCTCAAAATACCAGGCCAAGTCTCATGAGACTACGGAAGGCAGCAATGCCCAAACATCTCCATGGCCTGTAGTCAACCACAATCTTAGCCATCTCCCCAAACAGGGCTCCTGCAGCCTCATGCAACCTGGGGGTTCTCTGAGACTCTCTTTTGCAGTCTCTGGATTCACCTTCAGTAACTAGTGAATGAACTGGGTCCTCCAGACTCCAGTGAAGGAGAAGGAGCACATCAGTCAACTCAACCAAAGGGGTGTTAGTACCAACTACCCAGACTTCAAGAACACACTCTATCTTTAAATGAGCAGCATGAGAGTTGAGGACAAGGCCACCTATTACTGTGCCAGACACACAGTAAGGGGACCTTGGTTTGAGCACAGACACAAACCTCCCTTCAGGGCACCCATGGCCAGCAAGGGGTGCTTGGCACACAGTGAGCTCCAGGTCAGCCCAGGTGCAGGTGCAGGGGGTGTGGCTCGATTCCTGCATCACTGTGCCTCTCCACGTACCAGCTTCCCAGGGGAGCTCTATGAACATATTTTCTGTACTGATCTGTGACTTCTCTGAAAGAAACAATTTAGATTTTTCATTTATAATTCCGTTATTATTAGGACATCAAATTATAAATAATAATTCAATTCAATTTGACTTCATTACAAAATGATGGAATATAAATTACTTCTCTTCAGGAACTTAACATTTCTCTTTTCCCTTCTTTCTCTTTACACCTTCCTTCTTACTATATTCCCCTTTTTTTTCTCCACAGATGTTTTTATATATATATATTTTTACATTAGTGCTTTTTAGAGCACATAAAGGGGAAATTTACTGTGGTACCCTGATAAGGGTGCACAGGGTAGTTTTTCAATTTTCTTCTACCACTCCTCCCATTTCTGTTTCTCCTACCTCTCCCTTAATCCCCTTCCTCTTCTCCCTTGTCTTCTTTTTCCATGGGATTCTACCCAGCACTTTTTCTTCTCTCTCTCTCTCTTTTTTTTTTTTTTTTTTGGTCTGTAATTTGCATTTGAGAGTAACCTTGACCTTTCACCCTGAATCTGGCTCCTTGAACTGAGCATGATATTCTCCAGTTCCTTCCATTGACCAGAAAATGCTATTATTTCACTCTTCCTTATGGCTGAGTGAAACATTGTTCTATATATACACAACATCATCTTTATTCATTCATCTCTTGATGGACATCTGGGAATGTTATGTAATACAATTTGTGTTCTGACCCACTGCTATAAACATTGCTGTGACTAGATAGCTATGGTATGTTGATTTTTGTCCTTTTAGACAAATACTGAGGAGTGGTAGCTAAGTCATATTGTGGCTCCCATTACTTGTCTTTCATAAACTGTCCATTCTGCTTTCTAGACTGGTGGCACTAATTTGAAGTCCCATCAAAACTACATCTGTATTTCTCTTTCCCACATCTTTGCCAACATTTATTATTATTTGTGATCTTGATCATTGCCTTCTAATTGGAGTGAGAGTAATTCTTAGTGTAGTTTTCAATTTGCATTTCCTGATTGCTAGGATTATCGAGTGTGTTTTCTACATTTTTTGACCACTTATAATTCTCTTCAGAAATGTCTTCTTAGCTCTTTCCACTTGTTATTGTGTTATTTGTGTCTTGTCCTCAAGTGTTTTGGGTCCTTTATATAATACAGGATATTATTGCCCTGTCTGGGAAGCAGGTGGCAAAGATCTCCCATTCTCCAGGCTCTCTCCTCACACTCTTGCTTGAGTTACAGTGCAGAAGCTTTTAATTTGATACTTTCCTATTTACTGATTATTGGTTTTGTCTCTTGCACTTTAGTAACCTGTCTGAGGAAGTCAGTGCCTTTGTCAGTGCAGAGGAGGGTTGGTGCAATATTTGCTTCTAGTCCTTGTAGATTTTCTAGTCTAATTCTTTGATTTCTGATTGACTTTAAGTTGACTTACGTGGGGTGAGAGACAGAGACCTATTATATTCTTTTAAATGTTGATATTCAGTTTTCAAATCTCTATCTAATGAATATTCTGTGGTTTCTCCAACAAGGTTTGGTAACATTGTCAAGTGCCAGATGACAACACTTACGTATCTTCTATTCTATTCCATTGGTCTTCATGTCCGCTTTGGTGCCAGTAACATGCTGGCTTTGTTACTGTGTCAATGTTTGAGGTCAGATGTTGTCATACCTCCGGTTTGCCTTTCCTGTTTAGGATTGCTTTGGCTATTGTTTGTTTATAATTTCTCCACACAAATATTAGCACTCCTTTTTCTGTTTTTTGTTTCTTTTTAAGAATGTTTTTGGCATTTTTTTTTGGATATTTTATTGAATCTGTGTAACATTTAGGTTAGTTTGGACATTTGATAATATGAATTCTGACTATACAGAACATGAGAGGTCTTTCCATCTCCAAGTTCTTCAATTTTTTCATGTGGTGTTCACTGTTTCATTATGGAGATTTATATTCTTGGTTGTATTTTTTTTGTTCTTGGTTATATTTCTCCCAAGTAATTTTTACTTTATTTAGAATGGGAACTTATTCGTGATTCTTTCCCAGAAAACCTATTTTAGATGTATTTGAATGTGGTTTATTTATGAATGCATGATGTACTGTCCTACATTGCTAGAGTTTTTTATCAAATATAGAAGTGTGCTGATGAAGATATTGGTTCTTCTAGATATTGGATCACATCACTAGAAAGCAGCATATACAGACTTCTTTCTTTCTTTTCTCCTAAACACTTTAATTTCCTTCTCTTTCTTAATTGCTCTGGTTACAGTTTTTAGGGACTATGTACACAGTACACACAATCAAATAAACAAAGAGATGGTTCTAGAAAACATAACTAAGATTGAAAAAACTTTTTAAAAAATTTAAAAAAAGAAGAACCCAAAACAACAAAATTAGAGCTAAAACAAAAGTTATTGCTATTTTTGAAATCCAGAAGATTATAAAAAAATATTTTGAAAAATTATCCTTCAGTAAACTAAAAAAATCTTGAAGAGATTGAGGAAATTATAAATACATGTGACCTCCAGAAATTGTAGACAAGAATATACATTCTGAATCATAGAAATGTCAAGCAATTAAACTGAAAAGCCACTGAAGTCCTCCCAGGAGAGAAAAGCCCAGAAGCAGCATGATTCACAGTTGATTTAAAGAGAACTTTAAAGAAAAGATAAGACCAATCTCCTAGATTATTCCATGAAATGGAAAAGGAGAAAACACTGAGAAAATCATTCTATAAATCCAGTAACAGCCTATTACCAAAGCAAAAGAAAAACACATCCAGGAAAAATCACTTCAGACCAACATCACTGATGAACATAGATGTGAGATTCCTTAACAAAATATTGGAAAACTGCATTCAAAACATCTAGGAAAGTGGTGTATGATGATCAAGTGAGTTTCACCACAGGGTTGAGAGGTTGGCTCAACATCTACAAATCAATAATGTAACATCAATATTTGATTCACCACATAAATAAACTTGAGGACAAGATTCACGGTATCACATCAACAAAGGCAGAAAAAATCATTTGACAAAGGCCAGCACTGAAGGAGCCCTAATTAGGAAGGGCTGTTGCAGCTAGCTGGAAGCCATAAGTTCCACCTGATATGTATGTGACGCACCTGTAGGCACCCGCAAAGCTGAAGGTATATAACCGGGTGAAAGCGGTCCGAGTTAGGAGAACGGAGAATTCATTCAGTCAGTCGTGCAGTAGCTCGGTCGGTCAGAAGAAGAGTTCGGGTCGGAGAAAAGAATCAGAGCGGCCAGAACGTAGGCAGAGCGGTTACAGAAGAGAAACCAGATAGAAGAAGTAATGGCTGGTCAGAGTTAGGCCGAGGCTCCCCAGGGCTGGTCAAAGTTAGGCCGCGGCTCCCAAGGAAGACAGAAGACAGAAGAAAGAAGCAAGAAGCTCTAAAAAATAATCTTTCTCTAAGCTCTATCTTTCTTTCTCTCTAAGCTAAGAAGAAAAAATAATCTTTCTCTAAGCTCTATCTTTCTTTCTCTCTAAGCTAAGAAGACAAGAAGAAAAAGGCAAGACAAGAAGACAAGAAGAAGCTAAGCTCTATCTTTCTTTCTCTCTAAGCTAAAGTAGAAGTAAAAGTAGTAAAAGCTTTACTCTGCCTCTGAGAGTTTTTCTCCCATGGCACCGTGGCTGGCCATGACAGGCAGCTTACACAGCACTCTGTCATGTTTAGAGAAATGGAGATGCTAGAGGTAAGAGGACCTGACCCAACCTAACAAAGTTAACATATGACAAACACAAGGCGAAAACCATATTGAATGGAGATAACCTAAAAAGAGATCCTCTTAGATCAGGACCAGGACAAGGATATCCACTCCGTCCACTCTGATTCCGCAGGGTTCCTGCACTGCATATTGATGCAGGAGCATTTTCACATGAACAACATGCAGAGTGCATTACTGAGGCTAAAGTGACTGCTCTGCGGTCACCAGAATCAGAGGCTGTGGAAGCTGAGAGGACCCTGGTGAGTCTTTTTCATCAACTCAAGGGAGGGACTTCAGTGGGATTCCCTGGTTAGGATCATCCTTGATATTCTCTGTACAGGAAAAAGGGAGCCAGTCCAGGGTAAGGGACCTGGGACACTGATGAACCTAAGCAAATGGACGTCCTGGTTCCCAAGGAGTCCCTGAGACTCAGCACTGGTCTTATGGCACTTTTGCTCCTTGTAAATGGAAGGTTTGGGGTGGAGAATCAGGCTCAGTTCCTGCAGAGGGTCAGGCAGACAGACTGGGTCCCTCACAGAATCTGAGCACTAGCAAGTGACAGGGGACCCTCTGCCCATCCCAGATCTGGTAACTGAGAACAGGAGCCTGACTGCCCAGGACCTGCCTGAGACTACAGGTGGCCTTGTACCTGAATTGTCCACAGAAGTCCTGGGAGGAAAGACTGGAGACATGGGTGACATCAAGGGAGGGAGTGTGTAAATAACCCTTGTGCCTGGAGCTGTTGAGAGGGTGACTCTGGGGTCCTCCATTGCTGCCCTGCTGGACTGGACACTGGCCCAGAAACACAGCCAACACCATGTCCAGCACAGCCAACAGCTCTCTGCTGTGGAATCCCTCACCAGGGCAGTCAGGTGACACAGTCTAGGGGACTGC
>JAKELJ010001102.1:0-11744 GCA_025594165.1 Tamias sibiricus
ATGGATCCAAATAACTTTAATTCATTTTAGGTTAAGAGTATTCAATTTAGGTAAATAATTTTATAAATGAAGGTACTTTCAATTTTGATTATAGGTATCCCTGGGACTTCTCTTTAGCAAACAATATGACTAGTGCTATATAACCTAATATTTTGGTGTTTTGACATAAGATTGTTTATTTGTTATTAACTTCATTTGTTTAATAGCTGATTAATTTCAATTATCTCAACAGGTAAAAAATTGCTGTGTATACAGAGACTTGAGGGTTCCGGCTAACAAATTATTTCTCCAAAGTGCCTTTAGCTTTTCTTTAATCTATCTTTAATACAGTAAATACCCTCAGTCTTTCTTTCTTTTGTTCTCAATATGATATTTTGCCAACTTATGTTTGTGTGAGCTCAAACAACAATGTGTGTGAGCAGAAATCAACTTTAATTTTCTAATCTAATAATTCTGTTTTTTAGTTTGACAACTCGACTCTTCACTCAGTGCTGAAATAACACTGCCTTTCCTTTAATAATTGATGCTTGAGTTTCTAGGTAGAGGGCCCTGAAGATTTGCCGGTGGCATTGTCTAGACATAAAAAAGACGGCTGCTGCTACAGCTGCAGGGAACACAGTCACCACAAGCATCCCTGCTGCTCAAGCATCAAACAACCTCACCAACAGTGTGGCCTCTGCTCTACATACATGGGACATCCTACATCAACGTGTTATAACAAATGGACATTTTGATCTTTCATTGTTTGGGACTTTACGGGACAATGCCTTGCAGACATTTGTCCAGAGAATTCAGTGTGTTACTTGATGAAACTTAGGGCAGCTAATTTGTTTAAACAATTTGATATGCTATACAATTTGGCTCGTCACCAAAAGGCTTGTTGCCTTAAAGCCGCACCATCTCCTCACAATTGGACGACTGTTAGTCATCATACACAGTCGATCCTAAAGGGCTCCATTGGATGGCTGGTTAGCCAATGACGGGTAAGATCCCCAGAGGGGGACAACCTAAGACAGGCACAGTCGCACTGGACAGTCTCATGTGGCCGACATATCAACCTAAGACAGGAGTCAAGGGCACAGCCTTGATTATCCGATGACGGGTAAGAATGTTGGTTGCACATAGACGTCCTAGAGCATTACCTCTTTTAAAACAAAAGGGGGGAAATGCAGGAGCCCTGTTTGGGGAGATGGCTTAAATTGCGGTGGACTACGGGCTTTGGCTTTGGACATGTTTGGGCATTGGCGCCTTCCGTAGTCTCACGGGACTTGGCCCGGGATCTTGCGAGACTTGGCAGGAGATCTCGAGGGACTTGAGCGAGATTGCGGATGAGGTCTGCGCCATTTTGGAGGTTAGAGGAGCGTGGACGGTGTGTCGGGGTGTAGTTAGAGCCAGAGAGAAAAGTTATCAGAATAAAGAGCTGTTTGTTTCCAGTTCGTCTCTAAACTTCTTCCCGCGGCTTCTTTGCTCCAAGCAACCATCGCTTCAGGCGACAACAGACGTTCCCTTCAGTACCAAGCGGGAAGAACTTAACATCTTTGCTGAAGCTGGTCTTCAGCACTTACCCACCTCTAATTTTAAACGGTTAGAGATGACTCACCTTCAGTATCATGGTTTTAAGCCGGCTAAGACCTGAGAGATTTACTAAGTTCTGACACAGCTCCAGCTCAGAAGTCCCTTGAGAGTATGTTCAAAATTTGAGGACACTCAAGTTTATTTTGAAGATTTTATCAGAGATAAAGTTCCCAGCCTACCCAGACATAGACTTACACTCTATAGCCAAGGGCCTCCAAAAGTAGGCGATGGAACCATTTACTCAAACATCTTCCTACAGAATCTGGCCCACTCAGCTCCATTGTTTTTCTACCTCTCCTTAATCAGGCCCAGAGCTGAACCATCAAAGCCATCATTTATCCTTTGGAGACAGCCTCTGATGTTGGAAAAGTCAGTTGCTTTAAGCAAGAATTTGGGCAGCATCATTGTGTTAAATGAAAAATCACTATCTTTACATTATATCAGTGTCAGATTAGCATGTTAACTCAGTCATTAAGGACTTTTTTGGTGAGATCCAACATCAGAGTCTTCTCTGAATCTTGTGTTTTATCTCTTAGAAGTTTTTTTTTTTCCCCCTAGCATTTTTGGGTCTTTTTTTTTTTTTTTTTTTTTTGTGGTACCGGGGATTGAACTCAGGGGCACTTGACCACTGGGCCACATCCCCAGCCCTTTTTTTGTATTTTATTAGAGACAGGGTCTCACTGAGTTGCTAAGTGCCTCGCCATTGCTGAGGCTGGCTTTGAACTCGCGATCCTCCTGCCTCAGCCTCCCAAAGTGCTGGGATTACAGGCGTGCACCACCGTGCCCGGCTTTTTTTTTTTTTTTTTTTTAAATATTTATTTATTTACTTTAGTTGTAGACAATGCAATGCATTTTATGTTTACGTGGTGCTGAGGATCGAACCTGGGCCGCGCACGTGCGAGGCGAGCGCTCTGCTGCTGAGCCACGACCCCAGCCCCTGGGTCTCAGTTTTTAACTATAGAATAACAGAAACAGAATGAGGTAGCTATTACTTATGCCAGGCTGGGTACCTTTTTTGATATTTAGCTTTATTTATTTATTTATTTTATTTATTGTTAGAGACACATGACAGAGTATATTTTGACATATTTTACATACAACTTCCCATTCTTATGGTTAAATATGATGTGGAGTTACACTGGTTGTGTATTCATTTGTGAACATAGGATCATTATGTCCAATTAATTCTACTGTCTTTCCCATCCCCATCCCCATCCCTTCCCCCCTCACCACTCCCCCCCAACCTGTCCAATCCACTGAACCCCCCCACATCAGCCTATTGTGAGTCAGCATCCACATATCAAAGAGAACATTCAGCCTTTGGTTTTTTGGGGATTTCCTTATTTCACTTTAGCATGATAGTCTCCAGTTCCATCCATTTACTGGCAAATATCATAATTTCATTATTCTTTATGACTAATAAACCATTTATTATTATTATATTACTATATTATATAATATATACTATATTATATTACTATATTATATTATATATATTTTATTATATTATTATATTACTAATAAACCATTATTATTATGTATATATATACACACACAATGGTTTATTAGTAAATAAACCATTATATATATATACTAATAAACCATTGTGTATATGTATGTATATATATATGTATACATATATATATGTATATATATGTATATACACAATTGTGTATATATATGTATATACACAATGGTTTATTAATATATATATACCACAGTTTCTTTATCCATTCATCTGTTGTAGGGCACCTAGTTTGGTTCTATAGCTTAGCTATTGTGAATTGAACTGCTATGAACACTGATGTGGCTGTGTCACTGTAGTATGCTGATTTTAAGTCCTTTGGGTATATTCTGAGTGGGATACCTGGGTCAAATGGTGGTTACATTCCAAGTTTTTTGAGGAATCTCCATACTGCTGTACAGAGTGATTGGTTGCACCAATTTGCAGTCCCACCAGCAATGTATGAGTGTACCTTTTCCCCCACATCCTTGCCAATATTTATTGTTACTTATATTCTTGATAAATGCCCTTCTGACTGGAGTGAGATAGAATATCAGTGTACTTTTAATTTGCATGTCTCTAAAATTGCTAGTGATGTTGAACTTTTTTCATATATTTGTTGACCATTTGTTATTTCTTCTTCTGTGAAGTGCCTGTTCAGTTCCTTTGTCCATTTATTGACTGGGTTATTTGCTATTTTGGTGTGTTTTGAGTTCTTTGTAAGTTCTTGAGATTAATGCTCTATCTGAGGTGCAGGTGGCAATGTTTTTTCTCCCATTCTGTAGGCTTTGTCTTCATGTTCTTGATTTTTTCCTTTGCTGTGAAGAAGCTTTTTAGTTTGATACAATCCCATTGATTGAGTCTTAATTTTACTTGTTGTGCTTTAGGAGTCTTAATGAGGAATTTGATTCCTAAGCTGAAATGGTGGATATTTGGGCCTACTTTTTCTTCTAGTAGGCGCAGGATCTCTGGTCTAATGCCTAGATCTTTGATCTACTCAAGAGTTGAATTTTGTGTAGGGTGAGAAATAGGGGTCTAATTTCATTTTATTACATATGGTTCATGACTGGATCTGATATCTATCCTTAATAAAATGGTAATCATAAGTATAGTGCTTTCTCAACTTGTGTTGTGAATTATCAAACCTGAAAAGGTTGTGCAATTCCCAAAATTTCTTGCCAATTAGATCCCTAAACCTATGGTTGGTGGCTGAAGTGGGTATTTTTGTTGGGGATAGCACTCTTAACTTTTGGAGTCTGTTAACTCCAGGGAGATACCTTCACAATTGCCCTTCTTTATTGCAGGTGGTTTGAGACTAACTAGTCAGTTTAGCTGGGTTTTATATGTAGTACACAGTTGTTTTCAGTCAGCTTTTCTCTGCTGCGAGCAGAAGACCTGACAAGAACAAATTTAGAGGAGGAAAAGTTTATTTGGGGGCTCATGGTTTGAGAGTTCTAAGTTCACATACCACCAGCTCCATTCCTTGGGGTGCAAGGTGAGGCAGAATATCATGACAGAAGAGTGTGGTGGAGAAAAGCAGCATGCAACATGGCACCACAAAGCAGAGAAAGAGTTCTGCCAAACAAGGAAAAAATATAAACCCCAAAGGCACACCCCTAGGGACTCTCCTCCTCCAGCCACACCTTACCTGTGTACAGTTAGTTACCCATCAGGTTAATCTCTATCAGATTAATTCATTGATTAGGTTAAACATTTTATAACCTAATCATTTCATCTCTAAATTTTCTTTCATTGTCTCGTACATGAGTTTATGGAGAACTCCTTATATCTAAACCATAATAAACATACATGTAAAATTGATTTATTTTTTAGCTGTTACCATGTGCTTAGGGTGGGATCTGGGAAGCTTGGTTTTCTGTGTTCTTAACTCACACCCTACTTTCACCCATTTCTGTATGCCTGTTACCACAGACATCTCTCTCCATGGACTTTCTCCTACACTAGGGATAAACTGCTATTGCTTATTAATAAGAGAAGCTTATTTATAAGAGAAGCTCCTCTGCCTCTTCAGTTGTCTCTGAGTCTGCAGTTTCCCCTTCCCCCATTGATGCTGTCACCAGTCTTCCTGAAAGAGCCTTTAGTCAAGTGATTGTCATACTAAAGGAATCCCATGGCAAAGGTGCCTACTCTTTTCATTCCTATTCAACACGAAAAAGAAAAAGCAATAAAGACACACAGATTGGAAAGAAGGTAAGGAAACTGTTCTTTACAAAGGACACGACTTTCAAAGTAGAATAAACAACAACACTCAGCAGTAGAGCACCCCTCATCAATGCCCAGAATGGGAAAAACAACAACACTAAGAACTTCTGCTTCTTCGGAAGATGCTATGAAGAAAATTGAATGACGAGCCACAGATTTTCGAGAAAAGATGTGCGAAACATAGATCTGCATCCAATGTAGCGAACTCCTAAAACTCAGTAAGGAAACAACCTATTTTGTAAAAATGAGCAGAAGAGTGGAGCAAACACTTTACCAAAGACCTATTGATGGTCAAGAAGACATGAAAATATGCTCCACATCATTGCTCATGAGGAAAACACAACCTGGAGCCTTAATGAGATGCCATCACTCATTTATTAGGCTACAATAAAAAGACAAAACAAAATAAGAACAAATGACAGTGTGAGGAATGGTACAGTGGTTGTGAAATGTTGGTGAGGATGAGGAGCAACGTGGAACTGCTCTCTCATTGGCTACTATTTTTGCACCTTGCAGAAATGAGGAATGGGGTACAGTGGTTTTTTTGAAAGACAAATTTGGCAGAGGAAAAATTTAGGGCCCTACAAAGTTCCACCTACAGTTACCTTGAACTCAGCGGACTCAGCAATGACACCCCTGACACCCCTAAGAATTTACCCAACAGAAGTGATGAAAACTTATGTTCACATGCTTGTACAGCAATGTTTGTAGCAGCTTTACATATAACTGTGAAAATCAGCTGGGCACAGTAGCACATGCCTGAATCCTAGCCCTGTGGGAGGTTAAGGCTAGAGGATTGCAAGTTCAAAAGCCTCAGCAACCAGGCCCTAAGCAACTCAGGGGGAGATCCCATCCCAAAATAAAATATATTTTTTAAAAAAAGGGCTAGGGATGTGGCTCAGAGGTTAAGTGCCTGTGGGTTCCCCGGTAACAAAAAAAAAAAAAAAAAAAAAAAAGAATTGCCAATCTGAAGTAGAGTGATAGGCAAAAATATGAATAACTCATGTTGCTGGAAGGCAAAAAAGTGTCTTCGAAAGAACAAATTGTCATCTAACCCACAATGGGAAGCTGCCACTATAACTTTGGCAAGAGGAGTAAAAGGGATTCATTCTCCACCACCAAATTCCCTTTCTTTTTGCCTGTTTTGTATGTTTATACTCAAACATGTATAAACATAAAACTGCCTATAAATTCCTTTTATTGAAAGCTCCACACAGGATAAGCACAAATACTATTTCAAATTAAATTAAATGTGAACAAATCTATAACAGAATCAATAAAATCAAAGTCATCTCATTAATATGTGATACATCATGTGCTGCCCTCAAATCTCTGGTCCAAATTCCCTTTCTTTTGCCCACACCAGCAGTGACGTTTGTGTATAGTTAGAACACAGAAGCCTATTTAACCAATAAGTTAACTAAAATATTATGGAAAGAGAAATGAAAGATTCTAATGGACTACAGATGAATTAGAAAAGAGAAGTATAAACTAAATAAAACTTAATCTATATTGTGAATTAAATAGATCCTGTAGGGTGACTGGAAACCTATTCACCCATAATTTATAACAGTCTTTCTTACAGCAGACCATCATCTATGATTTATAAACTTTTAGAACATAGAGTCCCTTTGAGGACTGTATACAATCACACAGATCTTTCATTATACAAAAACCAAGTTTAAAACTGCAACATAAGTGTACATGAAAAATAGAACATACAACACAAAAGAAACAGCAAAAAGTAGGCTCTCTTTCTTAAAATTATTAAACAATATTTCATAAGAATTTCAAAAAAAACATCTAAAACTATTTACAAGACCTTTACAAGTACAACATATCCCATACATAACAAGATTAAAAAAATGCTAATCAAAAATAATCATTAAACTTACCAATAAACTCTAGGCAATCTTTATGAATAGTGTTCTGTTCTGGCAGGTCTAAAATACCATCCCATGATGCCAGACTATCACCTTTTCCCGCAACATTCAAAGCAATCTGGAAAAAAGATTTCAAAAAGCAACAACTAGCTTCATATGTTATAAAAACATGCTATAATCATGAAAGTCCTGAATTTAGAAATAATAACAAAGATTGAAAAATAAAGTTTATGAACCCTTAGTCACATCACAATGAACCAACAATTACCTTAAATCCTCCTACTTTAGATTTTACTACTTCATGTTGAGTCAGTAAATAGAATACATTACACACAATAAATATTTACATATATAACAATTTTAAACAACCATCTTTGTCTTTTTTGCCACTTTTTTTTAAATGTAAAAACAAGAGAATGTAATATTGGTGAAGAAAAAGCACACCTGTGCAATACACAATAAAAATTATACAGGACAGTCAGGCACGATAGCACAAACCTGTAATCCCAGCAGCTTGGGAGGCTGAGGCAGGAGGACCACAAGTTCAAAGCCAGCCTCAGAAACTGAGTGAGGCCCTGAGCACCTTAGCAAGACTCTGTCTCTAAATAAAATATAAAAAAGGGCTGGGGATGTGGCTCAGTGGGTAAACACCCCAGGGGTTCAGATTTTCATATGAAAGTATTTAGTTGCTACCAAAGCAATTTGCTTTAAAATAATTCAGCCAAAATAAATAATAATAATAATAATAATAATAATAATAATAATAATAATAATAATTAGGAAAGTTCCTCAAAATAGCAGGAATGGCTGGGAGCAGGGGTGCATGCCTGTAATCCCAGTGGCTCAGAAGGCTAAGACAGGAGGATCACAAGTTCAAAGTCAGCCTCAGCAAAGGTGAGGTGCTAAGCAACTCAGTGAGACCCTGTCTCTAAATAAAATACAAAATAGGGCTGGGGATATGGCTCAGTGGCCAAGTGCTCCGAGTTCAATCCCCAGTACACCAGAAAGAACTACATATGACCCAATATTTGTCCAAAGAATTAAAATCACCATACTACAGTGATACCTGCAGAGCCATGTTTATAGCAGTACAATTCACAATAGTCAAATCATGGAACCTGCCTAGATCATCCATTCAATTAATGAATGGATTTTAAAAATGGTATATATACATAATGAAATATTTGGTCATAAAGAAGAATAAAATTATGTCATTTGCAGAAAAATGGATGGAATTTGAGAGCACTGTGTTAAACACAACTCAGAAAGTCAATGGTCATATGTTTTCTCTCATATGTGGAAGCTAGAAAAGAAAAAGGAAAAAAAAAATGTTGGGGGATCTCTCATGAAAAATCAAAGGGTGATTAATAGAGAAAAAAGGGACCATGGGGAGGGAGGTGTGTCAAGAAGGGGGAAATTATGGGGAACAATATTGACCAAATTATATTTTTATATCACGTGCATGTATGAATATGTAACAATGAATCACACAGTTATGTATAGTTATAATGCACCAATAGAAAAATGAGAAAAAATAATCCAGTGGATGAGATGGGGAGGAAAGAATGGAGTTACTAATCAAACAAGACAGGCCAAATATTAGTAACAGTGAAATTGGGTTATGGGTACCTGGGGGTTCATTATTCAAGTTTCCATACTTTTGAATGTGTCTAAATTTCTATAATAAAACATTCAGAATGCTATGTAAAGCTAAAATTCCATTTCTGTGTAAGTATGTATGTGCACAGGAGAAAAAAAAAAAAAAAGTATAAACTTAGACATTATTATGGGTTTTACCTATAAGAAGTAGGTAAAAATGATTTTTATTTTATCTTTAGTTCTTATTGTTATGTTTTAGATATTAGGTGTCCCCCAAAAGCTCATGTGTGAGACAATGCAAAAAAGTTAGAGGTGAAATGATTGGTTTATGAGTCTTGCCATAATCAGTGCACTAATCCCCTAACAGAGGTTAACAGTGATAACTGTAGGCAGGTAGGGTGTGGCTGGAGTAGGTGGGTCATTGAGAGCATGCCTTTGGGGTTTATATTTTGTCTGTGGTGAGGGGAGTGCCCCTCCCCTCCCCTCTTTGCTTCTTGGTGCCATGTTCCCAACTGCCTTCCTCCTCCACAGCCCTCAACCACGAGGTTCTGCCTTACCTAGGGCACAAAGCAATGGAATGGACTGACTATGGATGAGACCTCTAAAACCGTGAGCAGCAAACTTTTCCTCCTCTAGAACTGTTCTTGTCAGGTCTATTGGCCTTAGTGGCAAAAAAGCTGACCAAGACTGTTTCCACAAACATGTAACAAAATATTGATTCAGAAATTGAAATAATTCAGAAATTAAATAATAATACACATGCACTGGATATCAGCTGAAGAGCAAAAAAAAATCTATAAAAATCTATTTTCTCTGGGCTGGGGTTGTGGCTCAGCAGTAGAGCGCTCACCTAGCACATGTGCGCAGCCTGGGTTCGATCCTCAGCACCACGTAAAAACAAAGGCATTGTGTACAACTAAAACAAATAAACAAATATTTTTTTAAAAACATCTATTTTCTCAGTAACCAGAGGCATTTTTTTTTTTTAAAAAACATAGTTTGGGGGGCTGGGGTTGTGGCTCAGCGGTGGAGCGCTCACCTACCAAGTGTGCGGCCCAGGTTTGGTCCTCAGTCACGTAAATGTAAAGGTATTGTGTACAACTAAAAAAACAAATAAATATTTAAAAAATTGTGATTTCCCTATTTAAAAAAAAAAACATAGTTTGGATCATTGCATTTATGCTGTCATATTTCCTATTTTATTCATCAGTTGTATCTCCCCATTCATACACATCATTTCTTTTTTTTTTTTTTTGGTACCGGGGATTGAACTCAGGGGGGCACTGAACCACATCTGAACTGAACCACATCCCCACCCTTTTTTGTATTTTATTAGAGACAGGGTCTCACTGAGTTGCTAAGTGCCTCGGCACTGCTGAGGCTGGCTTTGAACATGTGATCCTCCTGCCTCGGCCTCCCAAGTGCTGGGATTACAGGTGTGCGCCACTGCGCCCAGCATACACACCATTTCTAGTGGTTAAAAAAATTCCTTAAAAAAAATTCCTTCAAAATTTAAATCACTTACGCCTACTCATAATAGTCTTTTCAGAGAGACTTTATTTTTCAAAAGAAAATAATTTTATATTGTGTACAATGAATCAAAATGCTTTCTACTATCATATATACCTAATTTAAAATAAATTAATTAATTTTTAAAAATCAGAAAAAAAAATAATTTTTTATGGTTGCTGTTGTTGTGGAGTAACTGGGGACTGCATCCAGGGACACCCTACCACTGATCTACATTTTCAGTCCCTTTTCTCTTCTTCCTTCTTTTATTTCTTTAGTCAGGGTCTCCCCAAGTTTGCCAAGGCTGGCCTCAAACTTGTAATCCTCCTGACACAGCCTGGGATTACAGCAATGTGCCACCATGCCTGGCTTGAAAATAATTTTTAAAACATTTTTTAAAAATATTATTTGTAGGCGCTAGGGATGTAGCTCAGTGGTAGAGCATTGTCCACGAGACCCTGGGCTTGATCAACAGCAATAAAAAAAATATATATATATATGTATATACATATATATGTGTGTATATATATACATAAATATATATGTGTGTGTATATATATATGTAAATATATATATTTTTTAATAAAGTAATTACATTTCATACACTTTACTTTCCAGTTACCTTCCAGACTTTGGCCCTCAGTCCAGCAGGCAGTGGTCTCCCCTGAATTAACGCACTTTTAGAGCACAAAACTGTTTGAAGGCTGGGGACTATCTGTATTTTAAAATTAAAACTTTGTTAACCATGCTCCAAGAGTGCCCTCAATGCTGCTAACTGAACATGCTAGAGGCAATATTTTCTGAGTCTATGGTCTCACCAGGCATTTTGATGACAAAGTTATCTACCAGCACCTGTAGAACTGACTAGCACTCAGTGATATACTGATTTTTGTCACTGAAAATCGTTCTTGGGCTTTAATTAGGTGGACAATTCTAAGTAAAGGTTTTTCTAACATTTATCACTATTACGTGGCCCCTGCGGTTTTCTATTAAAATGGCACATGAAATATTTAAACATTATGCATATTCCTGGAGTAACTAAAATTTATAGTGATTACAAAGCAAGGTATATAATACATTTCAAAATATATACAATTCAAATCAAAGCAAACATTCAAATCTTAAGATCCTTCCACTGAACTTCTGGAAGAAATCAAGCAATTTTCTGGTTTGGACCCTTTCTTCCTTAAGACAAAGAAATATGGAGGACTATTTTCTTTCTTTTAAAATCTGTGTGTCTACTGGAGAAAAAAAGGATGATAACAGCATATCAAAGTGGTTACAAAGTACTTCCTCTTCAAGTAACATCTGGTAACAAAGATGTAATCTCATTTCCTCACAAACATTTGATTGAAATAAATTATTTTAGAACAGTCACAGAGTGGACAGTGCCAGTATTAATGACACTTTAACGAAGCTGCTTGAGTCTTGTTTTCCCTTTTCAACTCTTC
>JAKELJ010001103.1:0-11740 GCA_025594165.1 Tamias sibiricus
AGAGCACACTGTGCTCCTGGTCCTGGTTCAAGGTAAGTCATCAAAGGTGAATCACTAGGTAGCAAAAGAAGTTTCAAACATCACAAGAAAAGCGATTTAGCCAACTGGAAACAATTCCATTTGTCTTAGCTTCCCGGATACGAGGTTTCTTTGTTGTATTTCAATGAAACACTGAAAAAATGATTCTCTCTTGTGCTCCTCTTGGCTACCCAAATCTTGCTCATCCCACCATCACGGGTTTATTGTTTAGAGCCTATTGGATGTTTACCCGAATTAGGCGGCGAATTTCACTGAAAACGCCTGTTCGTTTAATTCCTCAATGGTTAATGCTAGAACTTTGAAAATGCTCAGAAAAACACTTTCCGATCACAAGAGCGAACATTGTGTCTTCATTCTTGGTTCAAGTATCTCAAAGCTGAATCACTAGGTAACAAAAGAGTTTTCAAACTCACAGAAAAGCGTGTTTTAGCGAACTGGAAAATAATTCCATGTTTCTTAGCTTCAGGCACTAGGGTTTCTTTGTGTATTTCATGAAACTCTGAAAAAATGATTCTCTCATGTGCCCCTCAAGGCTCCATAAGTTTGGTCCTCTCCCACCATTAAGGGTCTTTTGTTTTACAGTCCTATTGGATGTTTTACACCCTGATAGGCGAATTTCACTGAAAACGCCTGTAGTTTAATTCCTCAATGGGTTTAATGTTAGAACTTTGAAAAAATGCGAGAGAAGAGAAAAAGAAAAGCACTTCAGATCACAAAGAGCACACTGTGCTCCTGTCCTGGTTCAAGTATCTCAAAGCTGAATCCTAGGTAACAAAAGAGTTTCAAACTCACAGAAAAAGCGTTTTATTTTTAGGGAACTGGAAATAATTCCATTTCTTAGCTTCTGGGCAGGCACTAGGTCATGCTTTGTGTATTTCATATGAAACTCTGAAGAAATGATTCTCACCTTGTCACCCTCAAGGCTCCCCATGTTTGGTCATCCCACCATCAAGGGTGTCTTTTGTTTACAGTCTATTGGAATGTTTACCCTGATTAGGCGAAAATGCCCTGAAAACGCCCGTGAGGTGTGAGTTTACTTCTTGAATGGTTAATGCTAGAACATTAAAAAAACGCAGAACAACACTTTAGTTCACAAGAGCACACTGCAGCTTCTGTCCTGGTTCAAGTATCTCAAAGCTGAATCACTAGGTAGGAAAATAGTTTTTTTCAAACACACAGAAAAAGCGATTTATGTAGCCAACTGGAAATAATTCCATGTTTTTCTTAGCTTCTGGGTACTAGAATTTCTTTGTGTATTTCAATGAAACTCTGACAAAATGATTCTCTCTTGTGCCCCTCATGGCTCCCCAAATTTGGTTATCCCACCATCACGAGGGTTTTTTGTTTAGAGCCTATTGGATGTTTACCCTGATTAGGCGAATTTCACTGAAAACGCCTGTAGTTTAATTCCTCAATGAGTTAATGCTAGAAACTTTGAAAATGCAGAAGAAAAGCACTTCAGATCACAAGTGCACACTGTGCTTCGTTCCTGGTTCAAGTATCTCAAAGCTGAATCACAAGGTAATAACAAAGTTTCAAACTCAACAGAAAAGTGTTTTAGAGAACTGGAAATAATTCCATGTTTCTTAGCTTTCTGGGAACTAGGTTTCTTGGTGTATTTCAATGAAACTCTGAAAAAATGATTCTCTCAATGTGACCCCTCAAGGCTCCCCCAGTTTGGTCATCCCACCATCATGGGTGTTTTTGTTTTCAGTCTATGGAATGTTTACCCTGATTCAGGCGAAAATGCCTGAAAACGCCTGTGAGTTTAATTCTTAAAAGGTTAATGCTAGAACTTTAAAAATGCAGAACAAGACTTTAGTTCACAAGAGCACACTGTGCTTCAGTCCTGGTTCAAGTAATCTCAAAGCTCATTCACTAGTAGCAAAAGAGTTTCAAACTCACACAAATGCCGATTTCGCCAACTGGAAATAATTTCATGTTTCTTAGCTTGTGGGTACTAGGTTTCTTTGTGTATTTCAATGAAACTCTGACAAAATGATTCTCTCTTGTGCCCCTCATGGCTCCCCAAATTTGGTCAATCCACCATCACGGGGTTTTTGTTTAGAGCCTATTGGATGATTACCCTGATTAGACGAATTTCACTGAAAACTCCTGTAGTTTAATTTTTCAATGGCTAATGCTAGAACTTTGAAAATGCAGAAAAGCACTTCAGATCACAAGAGCACACTGTGCTTCTCTCCTGTTTCAAGTATCTCAAAGCTGAATCACTAGGTAACAAAAGAGTTATCAAACTCACAGAAAAGCGTTTTAGCGAACTGGAAAATAATTCCATGTTTCTTAGCTTCTGGGCACTAGGTTATTTCTTTGTGTATTTCAATGAAACTCTGAAAAAATGATTCTCTCATGTGCCCCTCAAAGCTCCCCAAGTTTGGTCATCAGACCATCAAGGTGTGTTTTGTTTACAGTCTATTGGATGTTTACCCTGATTAGGCGAAAATGCCTGAAAACGCCTGTGAGTTTAATTCTTAAATGGTTAATGCTAGAACTTTCAAAATGCAGAACAACACTTTAGTTCACAAGACCACACTGTGCTTCTGTCCTGGTTCAAGTATCTCAAAGCTCATTCACTAGGTAGCAAAAGAGTTTCAAACTCACACAAAAGCGATTTTTGGCCAACTGGAAATAATTTCATGTTTCTTAGCTTGTGGGTACTAGGTTTCTTTGTGTATTTCAATGAAACTCTGACAAAAAGATTCTCTCTTGTGCCCCTCATAAATCCCCAAATTTGGGTCAATCCACCATCAACGGGTGTTTTGTTTAGAGCCTATTGGATGTTAACCCTGATTACGCGATTTTTTCACTGAAAACGCCTGTTAGTTTAATTCCTCAATGGTTAATGCTAGAACTTTGAAAATGCAGAAAAGCACTTCAGATCACAAGAGCACACTGTGCTTCTTCCTGGTTCAAGTATCTCAAAAGCTGAATCACTAGGTAACAAAAAGAGTTTCAAACTCACAGAAAAGCGTTTTAGCGAACTGGAAATAATTCCATGTTTCTTAGCTTGTGGGCACTAGGTTTCTTTGTGTATTTTCAAAGAAACTCTGAAGAAATGATTCTCTCATGTGCGCCTCAAGGCTCCCCAAGTTTGGTCATCCCCCATCAAGGGTGTTTTGTTTACAGTCTATTGGATGTTTACTCTGATTAGGCGAAAATGCCTGAAAACGCCTGCCTGTGAGTTTAATTCTTAAATGGTTAATGCTAGAATTTTTAAAAACGCAGAACAACACTTTAGTTCACAAGAGCACACTGTGCTCCTGCCTTGGTTCAAGTATCTCAAAGCTGAATCACTAGGTAGCAAAAACAGTTTCAAACTCACAGAAAAGCGGTTTAGCCAACTGGAAATAAATCCAAGTTTCTTAGCTTCTGGGTACTAGGTTTCTTTGTGTATTTCAATGAAGCTCTGACAAAATGATTCTCTCTTGTGCCCCTCATGGCTCCACAAATTTGGTCATCCCACCATCAAGGGTGTTTTTGTTTACAGTCTATTGGATGTTTACCCTGATTAGGCGAAAATGCCTGAAAACGCCTGTGAGTTTAATTCTTAAATGGTTAGTGCTAGAACTTTAAAAAACGCAGAACAACACTTTAGTTCACAAGAGGAGCACACTGTGCTTCTGTCCTGGTTCAAGTATCTCAAAGCTGAATCACTAGGTAGCAAAAGAGTTTCAAAACTCACAAAAAAGCGTTTTTTTTAGCCAACTGGAAATAAATTCCATGTTCTTTTTTAGCTTCTGGGTACTAGGTTTCTTTGTGTATTTCAATGAAACTCTGACAAAATGAATCTCTCCTGTGCCCCTCATGGAACTCCCAAATTTGGTCAATCCACAATCACGGGTTTTTTGTTTTAGAGCCTATTGGATGTTTACCCTGATTAGGCAAATTTCACTGAAAACTCCTGTAGTTTAATTCCTCAATGGTTAATGCTAGAACTTTGAAAATGCAGAAAAGCACTTCAGATCACAAGAGCACACTGTGCTCCTGTCCTGGTTCAAGTATCTCAAAGCTGAATCACTAGGTAGCAAAAGAATTTCAAACTCACAGAAAAGCGTTTTAGCGATATGGAAATAATTCTATGTTTCTTAGCTTCTGGGCACTAGGATTTCTTTGTGTATTTCAATGAAACTCTGAGAAGAAATGATTCTCTCTTGTCACCCTCAAGGCTCCCCATGTTTGGTCATCCCACCATCAAGGGTGTTTTGTTTACAGTCTATTGGATGTTTACCCTGATTAGGCGAAAATGCCTGAAAACGCCTGTGAGTTTACTTCTTGAATGGTTAATGCTAGAACATTAAAACGCAGAACAACACTTTAGTTCACAAGAGCACACTGTGCTCCTGTCCTGGTTCAAGTATCTCAAAGCTGAATCACTAGGTAACAAAAGAGTTTCAAACTCACAGAAAAGCGTTTTAGCGAACTGGAAATACTTCCATGTTTCTTAGCTTCTGGGCACTAGGTTTCTTTGTGTATTTCAATGAAACTCTGACAAAATGATTCTCTCTTGTGCCCCTCATGGCTCCCCAAATTTGGTTTATCCCACCATCACGGGTTTTTTTGTTTAGAGCCTATTGGATGTTTACCCTGATTAGGCGAATTTCACTGAAAACGCCTGTAGTTTAATTCCTCAATGGTTAATGCTAGAACTTTGAAAAATGCAGAAAAGCACTTCAGATCACAAGCGCACACTGTGCTTTGTTCCTGGTTCAAGTATCTCAAAGCTGAATCACTAGGTAGGAAAAGAGTTTTAAACTCACAGAAAAGCGTTTTTAAGGAACTGGAAATAATTCCAAGTTTCTTAGCTACTGGGCACTAGGTTTCTTTGTGTATTTCAATGAAACTCTGAAAAAAAATGATTCTCTCATGTGCCCCTCACGGCTCCCCAATGTGGTCATCCCCACCATGAAGGGTGTTTTGTTTACAGTCTATTAGATTGTTTACCCTGATTAGGCGAAAATGCCTGAAAAGGCCTGTGAGTTTAATTCTTAAATGGTTAATGCTAGAACTTTCAAAACGCAGAACAACACTTTAGTTCACAAGAGCACACTGTGCTTTCTCTCCTGTTTCAAAGTAACTCAAAGCTGAATCACTTGGTAGCAAAAGAGTTTCAAACTCACAGAAAAGCGTTTTAGACAACTGGAAATAATTCCATGTTTCTCAGCTTCTGGGAACTAGGTTTCTTTGTGTATTTCAATGAAACTCTGAAAAAATGATTCTCTCATGTGCCCCTCAAGGCTCCCCCCAGTTTGGTCATCCCACCATCAAGGTTGTTTTCTTTACAGTCTATGGGATGTTTACCCTGATTAGGCGAAAATGCCTGAAAACGCCTGTGAGTTTAATTCTTAAATGGTTAATGTCTAGAACTTTAAAAATGCAGAACAAGACTTTAGTTCACAAGAGCACACTGTCCTTCTGTCCTGGTTCAAGTATCTCAAAGCTCATTTCACTAGGGAGCAAAAGAGTTTCAAACTCACACAAAAGCGATTTCGCCAACTGAAATAATTTCATGTTTCTTAGCTTGTGGGTACTAGGTTTCTTTGTGTATTTCAATGAAGCTCTGGACAAAATGATTCTGCCCTCTTGTGCCCCTCATGGCTCCACAAATTTGGTCATCCCCACCATCAAGGGTGTTTTGAGTTTACAGTCTATTAGATGATTTACCCTGATTAGACGAATTTCACTGAAAACTCCTGTGAGTTTAATTCTTAAATGGTTAATGCTAGAACTTTCAAAACGCAGAACAACACTTTAGTTCACAAGAGCACACTGTGCTTCTCTCCTGGTTCAAGTAACTCAAAGCTGAATCACTAGGTAGCAAAAGAGTTTCAAACTCACAGAAAAGCCTTTTAGACAACTGGAAATAATTTCCATGTTTCTTAGCTTGTGGGTACTAGGTTTCTTTGTGTATTTCAATGAAACTCTGACAAAAAGATTCTCTCTTGTGCCCCTCATAGCTCCCCCAAATTTGGTCAATCCACCATCACGGGTTTTTTGTTTAGAGCCTATTGGATGTTTACCCTGATTAGGCGAATTTCACTGAAAAAGCCTGTAGTTTAATTCCTCAATGGTTAATGCTAGAATTTTGAAAATGCAGAAAAGCACTTCAGATCACAAGAGCACACTGTGCTCCTGTCCTGGTTCAAGTATCTCAAAGCTGAATCACTAGGTAACAAAAGAGTTTCAAACTCACAGAAAAGCGTTTTAGCGATATGGAAATAATTCCATGTTTCTTAGCTTCTGGGCACTAGGATTTTTTGTGTATTTCAATGAAACTCTGAAGAAATGATTCTCTCTTGTCACCCTCAAGGCTCCCCATGTTTGGTCATCTCACCATCAAGGTGTTTTGTTTACAGTCTATTGGATGTTTACCCTGATTAGGCGAAAATGCCTGAAAACGCCTGTGAGTTTACTTCTTGAATGGTTAATGCTAGAACATTAAAAACGCAGAACAACACTTTAGTTCACAAGAGCACACTGTGCTCCTGTCCTGGTTCAAGTATCTCAAAGCTGAATCACTAGGTAGGAAAAGACTTTTCAAACTCACAGAAAAGCGATTTAGCCAACGGGAAATAATTCCATGTATTCTTAGCTTCTGGGTAGTAGATTTCTTTGTGTATTTCAATGAAACTCTGACAAAATGATTCTCTCTTGTGCCCCTCATGGCTCCCCAAATTTGGTCATCCCACGATCTCGGGTTTTTTGTTTAGAGCCTATTGGATGTTTACCCTGATTAGGCGAATTTCACTGAAAACGCCAGTAGTTTAATTCCTCAATGATTAATGATAGAACTTTGAAAATGCAGAAAAGCACTTCAGATCACAAGAGCACACTGTGCTCCTGTCCTGGATCAAGTATCTCAAAGCTGAATCACTAGGTAGGAAAAGAGTTTCAAACTCACAGAAAAGCGATTTAGCCAACGGGAAATAATTCCATGTTTTCTTAGCTTCTGGGTAGTAGATTTCTTTGTGTATTTCAATGAAACTCTGACAAAATGATTCTCTCTTGTGCCCCTCATGGCTCCCCAAATTTGGTCATCCCACGATCACGGGTTTTTTGTTTAGAGCCTATTGGATGTTTACCGTGATTAGGCGAATTTCACTGAAAACGCCTGTAGTTTTAATTCCTCAATGGTTAATGCTAGAACTTTGAAAATGCAGAAAAGCACTTCAGATCACAAGAGCACACTGTGCTCCTGTCCTGGTTCAAGTATCTCAAAGCTGAATCACTAGGTAGCAAAAGTGTTTCAAACTCACAGAAAAGCAATTTAGCCAACTGGAAATAATTCCAAGTTTCTTAGCTTCTGGGTACTAGGTTTTCTTTGTGTATTTCAATGAAATTCTGGCAAAATGATTCTCTCCTTGTGCCCCTCATGGCTCCCCAAATTTGGTCATTCCACCATCAAGGGTGTTTTGTTTACATTCTATTGGATGTTTATACTGATTAGGCGAAATGCCTGAAAACGCCTGTGAGTTTAATTCTTAAATGGTTAATGCTAGAACTTTAAAAACGCAGAACAACACTTTAGTTTCACAAGAGCACACTGTGCTTCTGTCCTGGTTCAAGTATCTCAAAGCTGAATCACTAGGTAGCAAAAGAGTTTCAAACTCACAGAAAAGCGTTTTAGCCAGCTGGAAATAATTCCATGTTTCTTAGCTTCTTGGTACTAGGTTTCTTTGTGTATTTCAATGAAACTCTGAAAAAATGATTCTCTCATGTGCCCCTCAAAACTCCCCAAGTTTGGTCATCCCACCATCAAGGGTGTTTTGTTTACAGTCTATTAGATGTTTACCCTGATTAGGCAAAAATGCCTGAAAACGCCTGTGAGTTTAATTCTTAAATGGTTTAATGCTAAAAAAAAAAAAAAAAAATAGAACTTTAAAAGCGCAGAACAACACTTTTAGTTTCACAAGAGCACACTGTGCTTCTGTCCCCTGGTTCAAGTATCTCAAAGCTAAATCACTAGGTAGCAAAAGAGTTTCAAACTCACAGAAAAGCGGTTTAGCCAACTGGAAATAATTCCATGTTTTTTAGCTTGTGGGTACTAGGTTTCTTTGTGTATTTCAATGAAACTCTGACAAAATGATTCTCTCTTGTGCCCCTCATGGCTCCCCAAATTTGGTCATCCCACGATCACGGGTTTTTTATTTAGAGCCTATTGGATGTTTACCCTGATTCTGCGAATTTCACTGAAAACGCATGTAGTTTAATTCCTCAATGGTTAATGCTAGAACTTTGAATAATGCAGAAAAGCACTTCAGATCACAAGAGCACACTGTGCTCCTGTCCTGGTTCAAGTATCTCAAAGCTGAATCACTAGGTAGCAAAAGAGTTTTCAAACTCACAGAAAAGCGGTTTAGCCAACTGGAAATAATTCCAAGTTTCAGAGCTTCTGGGTACTAGGTTTCTTTGTGTATTTCAATGAAACTCTGAGAAAATGATTCTCCCTTGTGCCCCTCATGGCTCTCCAAATTTGGTCATCCCACCATCAAGGGTGTTTTGTTTACAGTCTATTGGATGTTTACCCTGATTAGGCGAAAATGCCTGAAAACGCCTGTGAGTTTAATTCTTAAATGGTTAATGCTAGAACTTTAAAAACGCAGAACAACACTTTAGTTCACAAGAGCACACTGTGCTTCTGTCCTGGTTCAAGTATCTCAAAGCTGAATCACTAGGTAGCAAAAGAGTTTCAAACTCTCACAGAAAAGCGTTTTAGCCAACTGGAAATAATTCCATGTTTCTTAGCTTCTTGGTACTAGGTTTCTTTTGTGTATTTCAATGAAACTCTGAAAAAATGATTCTCCTCATGTGCCCCTCAAAACTCCCCAAGTTTGGTCCATACCCACCATCAAGGTGTGTTTTGTTTACAGTCTATTGGATGTTTACCCTAATTAGGCAAAAATGCCTGAAAACGCCCTGTGAGTTTAATTCTTAAATGGTTAATGCTAGAACTTTAAAAGCGCAGAACAACACTTTAGTTCACAAGAGCACACTGTGCTTCTGTCCTGGTTCAAGTATCTCAAAGCTAAATCACTAGGTAGCAAAAGAGTTTCAAACTCACAGAAAAGCAATTTAGCCAACTGGAAATAATTCCATGTTTTTTAGCTTGTGGGTACTAGGTTTCTTTGTGTATTTCAATGAAACTCCTGACAAAATGATTCTCTCTTGTGCCCCCTCATGGCTCCACAAATTTGGTCATCCCACGATCACGGGTTTTTTTGTTAGAGCCTATTGGATGTTTACCCTGATTCTGCGAATTTCACTGAAAACGCCTGTAGTTTAATTCCTCAATGGTTAATGCTAGAACTTTGAAAAACGCAGAACAAGCACTTCAGTTCACAAGAGCACACTGTGCTTCTGTCCTGGTTCAAGTATCTCAAAGCTGAATCACTAGGTAGCAAAAGAGTTTCAAACTCACAGAAAAGCGGTTTTTAGCCAACTGGAAATAATTCCATGTTTCAGAGCTTCTGGGTACTAGGTTTCTTTGTGTATTTCAATGAAACTCTGAGAAAAAGATTCTCCCTTGTGCCCCTCATGGCTCTCCAAATTTGGTCATACCCACCATCACGGGTTTTTTTGTTTACAGTCTATTGGATGTTTACCCTGATTAGGCGAAAATTCACTGTAAACGCCTGTGAGTTTAATTCCTTAAATGGTTAATGCTAGAACTTTAAAAATGCAGAAACAGCACTTCAGTTCACAAGAGCACACTGTGCTTCTGTCCTGGTTCAAGTATCTCAAAGCTGAATCACTAGGTAGCAAAAGAGTTTTAAACTCACAGAAAAGCGTTTTAGCCAACTGGAAATAATTCCATGTCTTTTCTTAGCTTCTAGGGTACTAGGTTTCTTTGTGTATATCAATGAAACTCTGACAAAATGATTCTCTCTTGTGCCCCTCATGGCTCCCCAAATTATGGTCAATCCCCACCATCACAGGGTTTTTTGTTTAGAGTTCTATTGGCTGTTTACCCTGATTAGGCGAAAATTCACTGAAAACGCCTGTAGTTTAATTCCTAAATGGTTAATGCTAGAAAACTTTGAAAATGCAGAAAACACTTCAGATCACAAAAGCACACTGTGCTTCCTGTCCTGGTTCAAGTATCTCAAAGCTGAATCACTAGGTAGCAAAAGAGTATTCAAACTCACTGAAAAAGCGTTTTAGCCAACTGGAAATAACTTCCATGTTTCTTAGCTTGTGGTACTAGGTTTCTCTTTGTGTATTTCAATGAAACTCTGACAAAATGATTTCTAATCTTGTGCCCCTCATGGCTCCTCAAATTCGGTCAATCCCACATCACGGGTTTTTTGTATGTAGAGCCTATTGGATATTTACCCTGATTAGGCGAATATTTTCACTGAAAACGCCTGTAGTTTAATTCCTCAATAGTTAAAGCTAGAACTTAAAAACGCAGAACAAGCACTTTAAGTTCACAATGAGCACACTGTGCTTCTGTCCTGGTTCAAGTATCTCAAAGCTGAATCACTAGGTATCAAAAGAGTTTCAAACTCACAGAAAAGCGTTTTACCGAACTGGAAATAATTCCATGTTTCTTAGCTTGTGGGCACTAGGTTTCTTTGTGTATTTCAATGAAACTCTGACAAAATGATTCTCTCTAGTGCCTTCATGGCTCCCCAAAGTTTGGTCATCCCACCATCACGGGTTTTTGTTTAGAGCCTATTGGATGTTAAACCCTGATTAGGCGAAAATTCCTGTAAACGCCTGTAGTTTAATTCTTAAATGGTTAATGCTAGAACTTTCAAAAACGCAGAAGAAAGCACTTAGTTTCACAAGAGCACACTGTGCTTCTCTCCTGTTCAAGTATCTCAAAGCTGAATCACTAGGTAGCAAAAGAGTTTCAAACTCACAGAAAAGCGTTTTAGAGAACTGGAAATAATTCCATGTTTCTTAGCTTGTGGGTACTAGGTTTCTTTGTGTATTTCAATGAAACTCTGACAAAATGATTCTCTCTTGTGCTCCTCATAGCTCCCCAAATTTGGTCAATCCACCATCAAGGGATTTTTTGTTTACAGTGCCTTTTGGATGTTTACCCTGATTAGGCGAATTTCACTGAAAACGCCTGTAGTTTAATTCCTCAATGGTTAATGCTAGAACTTTTGAAAATGCAGAAAAGCACTTCTAGATCACAAGAGCACACTGTGCTTCTGTCCTGGTTCAAGTATCTCAAAGCTTGAATCACTAGGTAGCAAAAGAGTTTCAAACTCACAGAAAAAGCGTTTTTTAGCCAACTGGAAAAATTCATCTTTTCATAGCTTCTAGGCACTAGTTTTTCTTTGTGTATTTCAATGAAACTCTGATAAAATGATTCTCTCTTGTGTCCTCATGGCTCCCACCTTTTTGGTCATAACACCATCACGCGGTGTCTTTTTTGTTGTAGAGCCTTATGGATGTTTACCCTGATTTTAGGTAAATTTCACTGAAAACGCCTGTAGTTTAATTCCTCGAATGAGTTTTTGCTAGAACTTTGAAAAGGCAGGAAAGCACTTTAATCACAAGAGCACACTGTGCTTCTGTCCTATGGTTCAAGTATCTCAAAGCTGAATCACTAGGTATCAAAAGTGTTTCAAACTCACAGAGGAAAGCGATTTTAGCAAACTGAAATAACTTCCATGTTTCTTAGCTTCTGGGCACTAGGTTTCTTTGATGTATTTCAATGAAACTCTGACAA